>MU770553.1:59382-190982 GCA_026770625.1 Nicotiana glauca | reverse complement strand
CCCCCCCCCCCCACGCCACACTCCGCCACCTCCATAGTCTCACCAAACCATTGGCTCTGATATCAGTTGTTGGGCTAAAACGGCAAAAAATACTCTTAACATAGTGTGATATTATCCACTTTGGGCCAAGCCCGCACAATTTTTCCTAAAAGACCTCATACCATTAAGAGTATCCAATTTCTTATAAGTAGAATCTTTTTCCTTTCTACTTTTCACGTGCGACTTTGTTCGCACATACCAAACAGTATGTTTGGTTAGCTGATCGAAAGTAACTGAGAATGATTAATTGTTGAAAATTAATTTTTGGTCCTAAAATTGATTTTATGCATAAGCAATTGTGCATTGAGGTAAAAATGCTAAAATTGATACTAATAAATATCGGGGAGGTAAAAAAAGATATACTTTTTCTTTTTTTCATTTTTGAGTGTGTAAACTCAGTTCCTTTGTACAACGAGGAAATATACTCCACCACCATCTTATCATGTAAAAAGAGGATCGATTTAGTCAAATTTTAGCAAATATTTTAACCTGTATAAAATATCTTTTGCTTCATTGAGACTACTTGTTTCTTCCTTGAATAGCCAACCACTTGCGTACTGTTTCATTGAAATTTTTGACTAAACCATTAAAAAAATTGCCAGGCGTTGCTACAAATACTGCTCTTCACTTCATAGTTCCCACACACTAATCACTTCAATAAAAAAAAAAAAAATAGAAAGATCGTATTATCTCAAAAATATAGGAATATGGCAAAGTCAGTAGTGAATTACACAACCTTCCTTGCTCTCCTCTTGTGCTTCCTTCTCATTTTGGGCCAATGGTTGTTACTTCTTAATTTGTTTATCATTTCATTTATGACTATCTGTATACTATATTTGCATAAATTTTAGTTTCGAAAAATAATTTTTTAACAATAACGATATATATGCCTCAGTCCCATGCTAGTTGAGTCGATCTTTATAATTATTGCTCACCATTCCGTTTGCTCGATTTAGACCCAAACTTCCAGTCAAATATATTGAAATAAAATATTTGTGTGATTTTTTCGTAAACTAATTAAAACTTCATTCTGGTTGTTATTTTTACCGCAATCCTTTCGTAGTACAGGTAGTTAGCCCTAACTATGCCTTTACACACACAGCCCACACTCAGTTATATAATATGAAATGATTATTGTTAAATGCATTTACGCATGCATTCATCTGTTATTTTTTTGCATAAGATATATTTCAATTCCAATAAATAATTTTATCAATAAAATTATTTTTTATTATAAGCTTTTTTTCCATGCAGAGATGCAAGTGGCTGAGGGCAAACTTTGCCGATGGAAGAGCAGGAATTATAGTACTCGCTTTTGCTCGTTCAGCGAGATCTGCAGCCTAGCGTGCATTGGAGAGTATGCAAAGGCAACCAAGGGTCAGTGCATTAGAAAAGGCTGGGGTCGTTATTGCTTCTGCTACCGCAAATGCTAATAAACATCAAATGCGAACTCTCGTTTCTTTTATTTGATAAATAAAAAAATGGTGCGTTGTGTCTCTGTGTGAAAGAATAAAATTATGTAGTGATTGTAAGGAAATAGTACTAAATTATGTTTGCATTGTGATATAGTGTATTTTCTTCTTGGAGTGAGTTCTCTGCTCCTTCGGGTAGGGGTAAGGTTTGCGTACACACTAACTTCCCCAGACCCCATGTGACCACCCAAAGGGTCATCACCTGTTTTCTCTCTCCTTCCGTGCTTCCGAGGCCTTGAAAACCTCATTTTTAGTCGCCTCGATTTACGTGCGCATTCAGGGCGCGTAGCCGAAAAGCTTAAATATGAAATTATGTGAGAAAAATGATAAATTTTGATATTAAGATGATTAAATTTGACTTCGGTCAATATTTTAGGTAAACGGATCCTGACCTGTGATTTGATGGTCGCGGAGGGTCCCGTAAGAAAATATGGGACTTGGGCCTATGCCCGGAATCGAATTTCGATGTCCCAAGCCCGAGAAATGAATTTTTGTGTGAAATTATTTTCTTGAATTTATTAAGGAATATGGAAATGAAATGTGATTAGAAGACTATGGTATCGGGCCCGTATTTTTTATCCGGCGCCCGATACAAGTCTTATCTATGATTTAAGCACTTTCTGTAAAGTTTGGTTGAAAACGGACGTCGTATGACATGTTTCGAACTTGAAATGGAAAATTAATGTTTTATGAAAATTTGGAAGAAAATATGGATTTTAAGGCTTAATTTGATGTATATGATGTTATTTCGGCGATTTGATCGCACGGGTAAATTCGTAGGATGTTGTTGAGGTTGTGTGCATATTTGGTTTGGTGCCCCGAGGGCTCGGGAGAGTTTTGGATAGGCCACCAGAGCATTATGGAAGTTGAAATCACAGCTGAAGCATTTCCAACCTGCAATGCGAAGCCTGCTTTGCAAAAGCGATATCGCAAAAGCGAACTGCCTATCGCAATTGCGATGATGACCCAGGTCTTCTTAATCTCGCAAATGCGAGATGTTCCTTCGCAAATGCGAAGGGTCCCTTTTCCTTCTATGATTGCAAATGCGAAGAGAAGGTCACAAATATGAAAGCCTTCATCTGGGCCTGGGTTCACAAATGTGAACCATTGTTCGCAATTCCCAAGCCTGTTGGGTTCGCAATTCCCATACCTGAGGCCTGCATTTTTCGTACTTAGATGAATTTTTAACCCATTTTTTCATTCTTTCAAAACTCAAACATCCATAGGCGATTTTCCCAAGCAATCTTTCTTCTCCAAATCATTTGTAAGTCGATTTTTACTCAATTCTTTCAATCCTTAACATCATTAAACATGCTTTCATCTGAAAATCAAGGATCTCCATGGATGAAAATGGAGATTTTGGGTAGAACTTAGGTTTTCTAAAATTGGTTGATTTGGACCTCAATTTGAGGTCCGATTTCAAAACTAATCATAGATATGGACTCGTGGGGAAATGGGTAATCGGGTTTTGGTTCAAACCTCGGATTTTGACAACGTGGGCCTGGGGGCGTTTTTAGAATTTTTGGGCAAAAACTTTGGGAAATTTATTTTTATGCATTCAAATTGATTCAATTAGCATTTGTTGATGTATTCAAGTAATTTGTGACTAGATTTGAGCAGTTTTGTGGTGGAATCGAGGGGTAAAGCTATACTTGAGGCTTGAGTTAAGTTTGAAGCATTGAGGCAAGTGTTTGGTCTAACCTTAGCTTGAAGAAATAGGAGTTGAGTCTTGTTTGCTACTTGCTAGTTGTCGAGTACGGTTTATAGGCATGGTGACGAGTATCTATACATTGGTGTCTAGCATAACCTTGAGTCCTTAAAATGTGATTATCATGATTTTGTTGTAATTTTCAAGTTTAATTAAGGATTTCTATATATTGGAAAGACCATTTGAAAGACATTATGATCATTTGATTTCGACGAGCATTGGCTCGGTTGTGATACGAATTGAAAAGGTATATGAGGTCATGAATTACTTGGAACGTTAGCACAAGTGATAAAGTAAAATATGAAGTAAGAGATGAAAGAAAGATAATGAGTTATTGGTTATTCCCTTGCCGGGATGTTTTACCGTTAGGTTCACTTTTTCCCCTTGCCGGGATATTGAAATTGTTGCTATTGTTCCCTTTGTGGGATTTAACTGCTGAAGTGTACTTCCTTGCGGGATTCTTGTCATTATTTGTTTACATCCTTGTCCCTTATTGGTGATTGTTGTTTGGGTGAGGAAGAGTGATAAAGCATGAAGGGTGATACCGTGTACTGTTGATATTGTGAGGAAAGATTGTAAAGCATGAAGGGTGATGATGTGCCATACGATGTACCATTCCGTACTGATATTCATTGATTATATATATTGTGAGGAAAGAGAGTAAAAGCACGAAAGGTGATTTCGTGTACATAACTATTTGATACGATTGATTTGGTGAGAAAGAGAGTAAAAGTACGAAGGGTGATGTCATGCAAGTCTGTGTTTACTGATTCTTGTTGAGCTACTGGTTTCACTGTTTCCATTTGTGATTGAGGTTTCTTGTTTGTAACTGCTATCTCCCCACAGCATGTCCCCTCCCTTTATTGACTGTTTACTTCCCGTATTTATTTCCATTGTGTTTATATATATGAACTGCATAGGTTTATCTGGTAGTCTGGTCCTAGCCTCATCACTACTTCGCCGAGGTTAGGCTAGGTACTTCCAGCACATGGGGTCGGTTGTACTAATACTATGCTCTGCGCTATTTTTCCAGATCCAAACTTTGGACAGCAACAGCAGTAGATTGGGAGCAGGCCTTCAGTCCATTCGAGACACTGATATAGCTTGCAGGCGTCTGCAGGCCCCGCGTCTCCTCTATCTTTATTTCAGTTTGTTATCATTTTTACTGAAAGAAATAGTTTATGATTTCTTTCGGACGATTTGTATTTAGTAGTCTTAGAAGTTCGTAATTATTGTGATACCATGATTTCTTTCGGACGACTTGTATTTAGTAGTCTTAGAAGTTCGTGATTATTGTGATACCAATCTTGGGTAGAAGATTTTGGTGAACTTTCCGCATTTCGATTCAGTTTTATATAACTTAAGACTTCCGCTTGAAATTTTAATTCTGTTACCTTCATTTTTAAATGTTGATAATTATGGAAAAGGAATTGTGTAAAATGGAAAGTAATTAAGTCGGCTTGCCTAGCTCCTATTAGTATGTGCCATCACGACCCCGAGGGTAGGAAATCCGGATCGTGACAAGTTAGTATCAGAGCGTAGTAGGTTACATAGGTTTCACAACTCACGGACAAACTTGGTAGAGTCTGAGGGATCGGTACGGAGACGTCTGTATTTATCCACTATAGGTTACAGAGTTAGAAACACTTCACATTTGTTCTTTCTTGTCGTGCAGTTTTGTTTCTCAAATACTGATTGTCTTTTTACTCTGTTCTTTTGCAGATAGCGAGAACACGCGCTTCTCCTTCTACCGCGCAGTAGCGTAAGCCCCTAGCAGCAGCTCCTACGAGGGGTAGAGGGGGAGGCTGTGCTAGAGGTCGAGGCAGGAGCAGAGCTCAGTCCCGAGCAGCAGCCCCAGTGGCGGAGCCTCAGATTTATTATGACGAGAAGGTTCCAGCCCCAGCAGCTCCGGTGGGCCCAGCTCAGGTCCCAGAGGGGTTTATTGCCACCTCAGTTCTTTAGGACATTTTGGTCAGATTGGCAGGGCTCATGGAGAATGTCACCCGAGTGGGATTGCTTCTAGTAGCACCAGCCACTTCTCAGGCTAGAGGAGGGGTTCAGACTCCTGCTACACATACTCCGCAGCAGGTAGCTCCCTAGGTTTAGGTTCTAGTGGTTCAGCCAGCTATGGCAGTTCAGCCAGGTATAGTGGATCAGACCGGCGATGGAGCGGCTATGTCTGCAGATGCTTTGTGGAGACTGGATAGATTCACCAAGCTCTTTACCGCCACATTCAGCGGTGCTTCTTCAGAGGACCCCCAGGATTTCTTATATAGCTGCCACGAGGTTCTTCGAAAAATGGGTATTGTTGATACCAATGAGGTCGACTTTGCCACCTTTCAACTATCTGGATCCGCCAAGACTTGGTGGAGAGATTATTGCTTAGCCAGACCAGCAGGGTCGCCTTCTTTGACTTGGGAGCAGTTTTTAGAGTTGTTTATGGAGAAGTTTCTCCGAGTTACTCAGCGAGAGGCTCTTCACAGGCAGTTTGAGCGCCTTCAGCAGTGCTTCATGATGGTTACTCAGTATGAGACCCGATTCATTAATCTAGCTCGCCATGCCATTGTCATACTCCCCACCGAGCGAGAGAGGGCGAGGAGGTTTATTGATGGTTTGATTCAGCCAATTCGTCTCCAGATGGCTATGGAAGCCGGAAGTGAGATTACTTTTCAGGAGGCGGCCGATGCGACTCGCAGAGTTGAGATGGCTTTGTCATAGGGAGGCGGTTATGGGTCGGATAAGAGGCCCAATCATTCAGGAAGATTCAGTGGTACCTCATCTGGAGGTAGAGATTCTTATGGTAGATGCCATCCTCCTAGGCCATTTCAGTCAGCTCCACAGGTCTCTCATGGTACTTCAGGTGGTCGTGGTTCTCAGCTGCATTATTCTGATTAGCAGCCTTACAATGCACCACCAGCTCCTACCAGTACACCACCGATTCAGAGCTTCCAAGGAGGTCATTCAGGTCGACATGGTCAGTCTCAGTTCCCTTAGCAGCCGAGGTCTTACTACACATATGGTAATCCTAGTCACATTGCCAGATTTTTCCCTCAAGCAGCAGGTAGTTCGCAGTAGTAGGGTTCTCGTGCCATGGTACAGGCACCACGTGTTACACTAACCACCAGGGGTAGAGGCCAGCCAGAAGCCGATCGTCTAAAAGATGTGGTTCAGGGAGGTGGGGCCCAGCCCCGATGTTTATGATCTTCCAACCAGGCTAGAGGCCGAGTCTTCAAATGCCGTTATTGCAGGTACTATTCTGGTTTGTGATAGAGATGCTTCAGTGTTTATTGACCTTGTGTCTACGTATTCGTATGTGTCATCCTATTTTGCACCGTATCTGGTTATGCCTAGTGATGCATTGAGTATTCCTGTCTATGTGTCTACACCGGTGGGTAATTCTATTATGGTCGACCGAGTTCATCATTTCCGTGTGGTAGTGTTTGAGGATCTTGAGACCCGTGTTGATTTGTTGCTCTTAGACATGGTCGACTTTGATTTCATATTCGGGATGGATTGGTTGTCCCCGTATCATGCTATCTTGGATTTCCATGCCAAGACCGTGACCTTGGCTTTATCAGATTTGCCCTATTTAGAGTGGAGAGGGACCCCGGGTCATGCCACCCGTAGTGTTATATCATATGTGCAGGCTCGACGCATGGTCGAGAAGGGGTGTTTAGATTATTTGGCGTATGTTCATGACTCCAGCGCAGAGGTCCCTTCTATTGATTCTGTACTCATTGTTCGGGAATTCCCTAAGGTTTTCCCTTCAGACCTGCCGCGTATGCCGCCCGACATGGATATCGACTTCTGTATTGATCTGGCTTCGGGCACTCAGCTCATTTATATCCCGCCGTATCGCATTGCCCCGCCAGAGTTGAAAGAGTTAAAGGATCATTTGCAGGATTTGTTTGAGAAGGGCTTCATTAGACCCAACATTTTACCTTAGGGTGCGCCACTATTATTTGTGAAGAAAAAGGATGGTTCAATGAGGATGTGCATTGATTATCGGCAATTGAACAAAGTTACGATAAAGAATAAATATCTGTTGTCGAGGATTAATGATTTGTTCGAACAGCTTCAGGGTGCTAAGGTGTTTTCAAAGATAGACTTGAGATCTGGCTACCATCAATTGAGGATTAGGGCATCCGATGTCCCTAAGATAGCATTCCTCACCCACTACGGGCATTATGAGTTCATGGTCATGTCATTTGGGTTGACCAATGCCCCAGCAGCATTGATGGAGTTGATGAAACAAGTGTTTAGGACTTATTTGAACTTGTTTGTGATAGTCTTTATTGATGATATTCTGATATACTCTCGCAGCCAGGAGGATCACGAGCACTGGTTCTTCAGACTATAAAGGATAGTCAGTTATATGCTAAGTTCTCGAAGTGTGAGTTTTGGTTGAGTTCAGTTACATTTCTGGGTCACGTTGTATTAGCAGAGGATATTCAGGTGGACCCCTAGAAGATTGAGGCAGTCAAGAACTGGCCTCGACCAGCGTCAGCTACAGAGATTCGGAGTTTCTTAGGGTTGGCAGGCTACTATTGTCGGATCATAGAGGGGTTTTCATCTATTGCAGCCCCGATGACCAGATTGACCCAAAAGGGTGCCCAGTTCAGATGGTCGGATGAGTTTAAGGCGAGCTTTCAGAAGCTCAAGACAGCTCTGACTACGTCACCGGTATTGGTTTTGCCCACAGGTTCAGGGCCTTATACCGTCTATTGTGATGCTTCCCGTATTGGGCTTGGTGCAATATTGATGCAGGATGGTAGAGTCATTGCCTATGCTTCGAGGCAGTTAAAGATCCACGAGAAGAATTATCCAGTTCATGATCTAGAGTTAGTAGCCATTGTTCATGCTTTGAAAATTTGGAGGCATTATCTATATGGTGTGACGTGTGAGGTGTACACTGATCACAAGAGTCTTCAGTACTTGTTCAATCAAAAGGAGTTGAATTTGAGGCAGAGGAGATGGTTGGAGTTGTTGAAAGATTGTAATGTTACTATCTTGTATCACCGGGAGAAGGCCAATGTAGCAGTGATGTGTTGAGTAGAGAGTCAGCCAGCATGGGTAGTCTTGCTTATATTTCGGTCAGCCAGAGACCGCTTGCTTTGGATGTTCAGGCCTTGGCCAATCTATTTATGAGATTGGATATTTCTGAGCCTAGCCGAGTGTTAGCTTGCACGGGCGCTCGTTCTTCATTATTGGAGCGTATTCGTGATCGACAGTTTGATGATCCCCATTTGTGTGTTCTGAGAGACACAGTGCAGCGTGGAGGTGCCAAGAAGGTGACCTTAGATGATGATGGTGTCTTGAGATTTCAAGGGTGAGTTTGTGTGCCCAATGTTGATGGGATTCGAGAGTTGATCTTAACGGAGGCCCATAGTTCCCGATATTCTATTCACCCGGGCGCCGCGAAGATGTATCAGAATCTGAGGCAGCATTATTGGTAGCGTCGAATGAAGAAAGATATTGTTGCATATGTGGCTCGATATTTGAATTGTCAGTAAGTTAAGTATGAGCATCAGAGGCCTGGTGGACTGTTTCAGAGGATTGAGCTCCCCGAGTGGAAGTGGGAGAGGATTATCATGGATTTTGTTACTGGAATCCCGTTGACACGGAAAAAGTTTGATGCGGTTTGGTTCATTGTTGATAGGTTGACCAAGTCAGCACATTTTGTTCCTGTTGTAGCCACCTATTCATCGGAGAGGTTAGCGGAGATTTATATCCGAGAGATTGTTCGTCTTCATGGTGTGCCGGTATCTATCATTTCAGACCGGGGACGCAATTTACCTCATGCTTCTGGAGAGCAGTTCAGTGAGAGTTGGGCACCCAGGTTGAGTTCAGTACAGCATTTCATCCTCAGACGGACGGATAATCCGAGCTGACTATTCAGATATTGGAGGATACGCTCCGAGCTTGTGTTATTTACCTTGGAGGTTCGTGGGATCAGTTCTTGCCTTTAGTGGAGTTTGCCTATAACAACATCTACTAGTCGAGTATCCAGATGGCTCCTTACGAGGTTTTATATGGTAGGCGGTGTCGATCTTGGGTTGGATGGTTTGAGCCGGGAGAGGCTTAGTTATTGGGTATGGATTTAGTTCAGGAGGCCTTGGATAAGGTCAAGATCATTCAGGATAGGCTTCGGACAGCTCAGTCCAGGCAGAAGAGTTATGTAGACCGCAAGGTTCGAGATGTGGCTTTCATGATTTGTGAGCGGGTATTGCTCCGAGTGTCTCCTATGAAGGGCGTGATGAGATTCGGGAAGAAGGTCAAGCTCAGCCCTAGGTTCATTGGTCCATTTGAGATTCTCGATCATGTGGGAGAGATGGCCTATAGACTTGCCTTGCCGCCTAGCTTGTCAGCCATGCATCCAGTTTTTCATGTGTCCATGCTTTGGAGGTACCCCGGCGATCCAGCCCACGTGTTAGATTTCAGCATTGTCTAGTTGGACAAGGATCTGTCTTATGAGGAGGAGCCGGTAGCTATTCTAGACCGGCAGGTTCGTCAGTTGAGATCCAAGAGTTTCCCCTTTATACGTGTTCAGTGGAGAGGTCAGCCTCCTGAGGAATCGACCTGGGAGTCCAAGTCCGATATGTAGAGCTGTTATCCTCATTTATTTCCCAACAGAGGTACTTCTTTCTTTTGTCCGTTCGAGGACGAACGGTTATTTTAAGAGTGGAGAATGTGATGACCCAAAGTGTCATCACCTATTTTCACTCTTCTTTCATGCTTCCGAGGACTTGAAAACCTTATTTTTAGTTGCCTTGATTTGCGTGCGTAGTCCAGGTGCATAGCTGGAAAGCTTAAATGTAAAATTCTGTGAGAAAAATGATAAATTTTGATATTAAGATGATTAAATTTGACTTCGGTCAAAATTTTAGGTAAACGAACTCGGACCCATGATTTGATGGTCCTAGAGGGTCCGTAGGAAAATATGGGACTTGGGCGTATGCCCGGAATCAAATTCCGATGTCCCAAGCCCGAGAAATGAATGTTTGTGTGAAATTGTTTTCTGGAATTTGTTAAGGAATATGGAAAGGAAATGTGATTAGAATACTATGGTATCGGACCCGTATTTTGGTTCCGATACCTAGTATAAGTCTTATATATGATGTAAACACTTTTTGTAAAGTTTGGTTGAAAACAGATGTCGTTTGGCGTGTTTCGGACTTGAAATGGACAATTGATCTTTTATGAAAATTTGGAAGAAAATATGGATTTTGAGGCTTAATTTGATGTATATGATGTTATTTCAGTGATTTGATCACACGGGTAAGTCTGTAGGATGTTGTTGAGGTTGTGTGCATATTTGGTTTGATGCCCCGAGGGCTCGAGAGAGTTTTGGATAGGCCACAAGAGCATTTTGGACGTTGAAATCAGAGTTGAAGCATTTCTCACCTGCAGGCTTCGCATTTGTGAAGCCAGGTTCGCAAAAGCGATATCGCAAAAGCGAACGGCCTATCGCAATTGCGAAGATGGCCCAGGTCTGCTTAATCTCTCAAATGCGAGATGTTCCTTTGCAAATGCGAAGGGTCCCTTTTCCTTCTATGATCGCAAATGCGAAGAAAAGGCTGCAAATGTGAAAGCCTTCATCTAGGCCTGGGTTCGCAAATGCGAACCATTGTTCGCAATTCCCAAGCCTGCTGGGTTCGCAATTGCGAACCCAAATTCGCAATTCCCACATATGAGGCCTGCATTTTTCATGCTTAGACGAATTTTTAACCCATTTCCTCATTCTTTCAAAACTCAAACACCCATAGGCGATTTTCCCAAGCAATCTTTCTTATCCAAATCATTTGTAAGTCAATTTTTACTTAATTCCTTCAATCTTTAACATCATTAAACATGTTTTCATCTTAAAATCAAGGATTTCCTGGGGTGAAAATGGGAATTTTAGGTAGAACTTAGGTTTTCTAAAATTAGGTGATTTGGACCTCAATTTGAGGTCCGATTTCAAAACTAATCATAGATATGGACTTGTGGGGGAATGAATGATCGGGTTTTGGTTCAAACCTCAGGTTTTGACCAAGTGGGCCCGAGGCATTTTTGGAAATTTTGGGCAAAACTTTGGAAAAGTCATTTTTATGCATTCAACTTGATTCAATTAGCATTTGTTGATGTATTCAAGTAATTTGTGACTAGATTTGAGCAGTTTTGTGGTTGAATCGAGGGGCAAAGCTATGCTTGAGGCTTGAGTTGAGTTTGAAGCATCGAGGTAAGTGTTTGGTCTAACCTTAGGTTGAGGGAATAAGAGTTGAGTCTTGTTTGCTACTTGCTAGTTGTCGAGTACAGTGTATAGGCATAGTGACGAGTATCTATACATTGGTGTCTAGCATGACCGTGAGTCCTTAAAATGTGATTATCATGATTTTGTTGTAATTTTCATGTTTAATTGAGGATTTCTATATATTGTAAAGAACATGTGAAAGACCTTATGATCATTTGATTTCGAGGAGCATTGGCTCGGTTGTGATACGAATTGAAAAGGTATATGAGGTCATGAATTCTTTGGAGCATTAGCACAAGTGATATATTAAAATATGAAGTAAGAGATGAAAGAAAGATAATGAGTTATTGGTTATTCCCTTGCCGGGATATTTTACCGTTTGGTTTACTTTTCCCCCTTGCCGGGATATTGAAATTATTGCTATTGTTCCCTTTCCGGGATTTAACTGCTTTTTTGTACTTCCTTACCGGGATTTCTGTCATTATTTGTCTACTTCTTGGTCCCTTATTTGTGATTGTTGTTTAGGTGAGGAAAGAGTGATAAAGCACGAAGGGTGACGCCATGTACTGTTGATATTGTGAGGAAAGAATGTAAAGCACGAAGGTGATGCCGTGCCGTACGATGTACCATGCCATATTGATATTAATTGATTATATATATATTGTGAGGAAAGAGAGTAAAAGCATGAAGGGTGATGCCGTGTACATGACTATTTGATACGATTGATTTGGTGAGAATGAGACAAAAAGCACTAAGGGTGATGCCGTGCAAGTCTGTGTTTATTGATTCTTGTTGAGCTACTGGTTTCACTGTTTCCATTTCTGATTAAGGTTTCTTGTTCGTAACTGATATCTCCCTACATCATGTCCCCTCCTTTAATTGGCTGTTTACTTCCCGTATTTCTTTCCGTTGTGTGTATATATGAACTGCACAGGTTTATCTAGTAGTCTGGTCCTAGCCTCGTTACTACTTCACTGAGGTTAAGCTATGCACTTACCAGCAAATGGGGTCGGTTGTGCTGATACTACGCTCTGTACTATTTTACACATATCCAGACTTTGGACCGTAGCAGCAGTAGATCGGGAGCAGGCCTTCAATGCATTCGAGACACCGAGGTAGTTTGCAGGCGTCCGCAGGCCCGTCGTCTCCTCTATCTTTATTTCAGTTTGTTATCCTTTGTACCGAAACAAACAATTTATGATTTTTTTCAGACGACTTATATTTAGTAGTCTTAGAAGTTCGTGAGTATTTTGATACCAATCTTGGTTAGCGGATTTTAGTGAACTTTCCGTATTTCGATTCAGTTTTACATAACTTAAGACTTCCGCTTGAAATTTTAATTCTGTTACCTTCATTTTTAAATGTTGATAATTATGGAAAAGGAATTGTGTTAAATGGAAAGCAATTAAGTTGGCTTGCTTAGTTCCTATTAGTAGGCGTCATCACGACTCCGAGAATGGGAAATCCGGATCGAGACATTCCATTAGTGAAATTTTATTGGGTTGTTGTTATTGTTGTTTGTTTTTCCAGGAGTCTGTACCGCAATTTAAAGAAATTTAGTCACGGTCATTCTGATTGAATCGACTACATGCTATTATTAGTATGATGATGTTGAATAATGTCCATTTCATTTAGCACTGAAAAAGATGACTGAAGAAGTACTACATGTTAGTAATACATTTGCTAGAAGTTAGAATCAACCATTATATGTAACGGAACTGATTTTTCGTCGCGTTATAACCAGCATTCAGTGTCTTAACTTAACTAACGAATCTTCTTGTCTTTTTATCGTTATCTATTCTTAACATGTTGTGCAAATTAAAGCAATTAAAATAAATCTCATAGCTTCGTACTTAAAATTGAGACTCAAAACTTAATTTCTGGTAACTGAAAACTGTTTGCAAAGTTAACTTCATTCCATGCAATTACATATGTATGTAAGGGATGAAAATTCTTAACACAAACTCTATGAACTTGTCTATGAAGAATTTACTGGAGTATTTGATGTATTGCGCAATACATATGATTCTCATCTAATCCTCAAAACAAATTAAGAGAAAATAAATATCAATTGACGATGTAAAGTTAAAGAGAACTCCACGGCCAAGAGTGGAGCTTACCAATCAACGTATGGAATGAGGGGTGACCTCACATGTTATCTAATCATTCCCATGAAGATATCAATACACCATAACGATACTTAGTGAGTCTCATTCTCTCACTAGAGCTGGAATGAGACTTTAAACAAAACATAAATGCAACATCACTTAAAGGGAAAAATAAATCTAGAGAACTCATCCTTTCAATTAACGTACGCTCCAATCAATCAAAACCCAGTGAAATACTTGAAATCTATATTGAATTTGGTCACACAACATCAGCAACAACTACTACTATTAATACCTCTGTAAACCTTCAAGAACCCTAGGTTCAAGATTTAATCTTTATAGATTTTATGGAATTCTAGTTCTAGTAGCAATCTCTATCTAACATCGCCCTTTATAATATTAATCCATCACTATATTTTAGGTTGGATCGGGGAACTTACCTCATTGAAGAAATCTTAACTATGCCCTTCTCAAGCTTGGTTATGATTATCTTGGACCCCTCTCTCCCATAATTAAAATACAGGCTGCAGGTGTCTCGTGTCAGGGGTGGATGTAGCCTTATACTAACGGGTTCAATTGAACCTATAATTTTCAGCGCAGAGCATAAATTTATGTGTAAAAGTTCACTAAAATCCCATATAATTGTAGATATGAATCCATAACTTTAAGAATATAATAAGTTCAATACTAAGAATCGTAAAGGTTGAACCCATAGAGTTTACATCCTGAATCCGCCTCTGTCTCTTGCTACATCAACCAGCTTTTGCCCAGTGCAACGCTCACTGCTACTATTGTGGCACCTTAACCATGCTCTTAGGCTTGTATTAGCTATCATAAGCGAGTATATATCCATGGGACTTTACATTGTACATTGACCAAATTATTGTTTCAATTCATCATATTCAACTTCCACGAAATAGGTTCCAGAAAATTAGCACATTTAACCGACTATACTGAAATAATAATGTAAATATTGTTTATTGTATAAGAAGTTGTTCCCTACGTATTTGTCAACTATGCCACCAAAGAGAGATATTGATTTTGGTATTGACATGGTTCCAGACACTCAGCTCATATCTATTTCATTACATTGCGTGGATCTAACTGAGTTGAAGGGTTTGAAGGAGCAGTTGCCAGATATTCTTGATAACGAATTCATTAGGCAAAATATTTTTCCTTGAGGTGCGTCGGTACTGTTTATGAAGATAAACAATGGTACTATGAGGATTAATTGAACAAGGTCATCATCAAGAACAAGGTTCCATTACCTCCCATTGATACTTTGTTTAATCAGTTTTATTGTGCCAAGGTGCTTTCTAAGATTGACTTGAAATTGTGTTATCATCAGGTGAAAACTTAGGGCTTCAAATATCCCTAATATGATTTTTAGGACACATTATAGTCATTATTAGTTCTTGATGATATCATTTTGTTTGACTAATGCTCCAACCTGCATTCATAAATTTGATACATTGGGTGTTCAAGCCTTATTTTGGACTCTTTTGTGATAGTGTTCATTAACGACTTCTCCATTTACTCTTGTGGTGGGGAGGAGCATGAGCAACATTTGAGGATTGTACTTTAGACCTTGAAGAAAAAGAAGCTATGTGCTAAGTTCTCTAAGTGTGAGTTTTGGTTGGACTCAAATACACTCTTGGGTCATGTAGTATTTTGTGATGATATTAATGATTATTCCAAGAAGATTGAGATAATTTAAAATTGGCCTAGACCTACTTCAGCTATAGAGATCAAGATTTTCTTAGGTTTTGCAGGCTCCTATCGTCGTATTGTAAAAGGATTTTTATCCATTGCATATCCATTGATTAAGTTGACTCAGAAGAGTATTCCATTTAGATGGTCCGATGAACGTGAGGAGACCTATCGAAAGCGCTCAAGGTTGCTTTAACGACATCCCTAATATTGGTATTGCCAACAGGTTCAAGACCATGCATAGTGTATTTTGATACTTCACACATTGGTCTTGATGGGATGGTGATGCACGATGAGTGATTGCTTATGCATCATGCCAGTTGAAGCCTCACGAGAACATTATCCAGTTCCTAATTTGTAGTTGGCAGCGATTGTGCAAGTACCCATGATTTGGAGGCATTACTTATATGGAGTGTTATGAGAGGTTGATACTGATCATCAGAGTTTTTAGGACTTGTTTAATTAGAAAGATTTGAATTTGAGGAAGCAGAGGTGGCTCGATTTTCCTGCAAATTATAATATCAGTATCTTGTATCAACTAGGTAAGGCAAATATGGCAGCGGATGCCTTAGGTAGAAAGGAAAGAGTATAGATAGTTTGGCACTCATTCTAGGTGGAGGCCTTCGACTATAGATATTCAGGCCTTGGAAAATAGATTTGTGAAGTTAGATATTTATGAGCGTAGTAGAGTTCTTTCTCGTGTTGTTTGATAGTCGCCATTGTTTGAGCGCATTAAGGCTCGCCTGTATGATAATCCACATTTCTTAGTGCTAAAGGAAACTATACAAAAAGGTGGTACTAAGAAGGTGGCAATTGGAGATGATGGTATTATGCAACTCAGGGCCGCCTTTGTGTTCCTAAAGTTGAAGGGTTGAGGGAGTTGATACTTTATAAGATTCATAATTTTGTAGTATTTTTTTTCATTCAGGTGCTACGAAGATGTATCGTGACTTGAAGCAATATTACTGGTGATGGAGAATTAAGAAGGACATTATTGGTCATGTTTTACGGCATTTGAATTGCCAGTAAGTTAAGTACGAACATAGAAAACCAGGTGGTTTGACTTAGAAGATGGTCATATCAGAGTGGAAGTGGGAGTGTATCACTATGGACTTTGTGATAGGTTTACTATGTACCTTGAGGAACTTTGATGCTATATGAGTTATTGTGGATTGGTTGACCAAGTTCGTGTACTTTACACCGATGTTGAGTACTTACACTTCTGGGAGGTAGTTAGTTTGCATGGCATACCTATTTTTATCATTTCAAATAGTGACACTAAGTTCACATCTCACTTTTGGAGAGCTATACAGCAGGAGCTAGGTACACAGGTAATGCTTAGCACAACATTTCACCTGCAAACGGATGGTCAATTCGAGTGAACTATTTAAATTTTGAAGGTCATGTTACGAGGTTGGGTGATTGACTTTGAAGGTTATTGGAATCAGTTCTTAATGCCGGTGGAGTTTAATAACAATAAATGTTACCAGTCCAGCATGGATATGGCTCCATGTGAGATTTTGTATTGCAGACGGTGTATTTCTCTTATTGGTTGATTTGAGCCTAGAAAGGCTAGGTTGTTGGGTACAAATTTTGTAGGAGATGCTTTGGGAAAGGTAAAGCTGATACAAGAACGAATTCAGATAGCTCATAGTAGGGAGAAGAGTTATAATGACAAGATATTCTGTAATGCGGCATTTATGAAGGGTGGGAAGGTACTTCTAAAAGTTTCACCCACAAAAAGTGTGGTAAGGTTTGGGGAAAAAGGGAATGTTGAGTCCGAGATTATTGGCTAATTTGAGGTGTTATACAGAGTTAATAAGGTTGCCTATAGGCTTGCTTTGCCTCCTAACCCTATCAGGGATACATCCGATATTTCAGGTTTTTATACTTCGGAAGGATAATGAAGACAAATCGCACATTTTGGACTTCAACATAGTGCATTTGTTTGAAAATTTGTCTTATGAAAAAGATCCAGTAGCTATTCTAGACATGCATGTTCGAAAGTTGATGTCAAAAGAGATAGTTCCGCTGAAAGTGCTTTGGAAATGAAAGCTGAGTGAGGGTGATAGTTGGGAGATCAAGTCAGATATACGGAGCACATATCCATAATTTCTTAGCAGTCCAGGTATATTTTTGAACTCGTGCAAGGACGAACATTTATTTAAGCGGCGGAGAATATAACGACCCAATTTTTTTCTTTGAGTTCTAGAACTTCATTTCCCTATTTAAGACTTCCCATAGGTTAGTTCGATGACTTATGACTTGTGGGGATGGGTGGCTTGGTTCCCCAAGGGTTTGGGAGTGACTTAGGAGACTTGGTTCCTAATTTGAGGAAATTATATATTAGGGCCATATGCAGGAAATATATAAAAGAGAAGAGCAATTAATCAAGGTTGTGTAGCTGATCATTCACTTTGTCATATCTTTATATTTGTATAATGATCTTTTTATTTTCTATTTTGTGAGATCCGTTGACTTTGTATATCATTTCGTTCAAAATAAACTATCATATCATGGATTTATTGGGTCTTGAAATTATATAAATATGATAGGAATGACAACAACAACCTTAGTCACCATCTTTATATCTAATTTACTCATAAGTTTTACTGGTACGACTTATATATATGCCACTGATAATTAATAGTAACCCTAGTCCATGTCTTGGCAATTTTCAAATTTATCTATCTAAAATTCTAACGTTGGAAACTCAAATTATGTCAAACATATATTATCTTTAACCAACATTTGTATAGTAAGATCTAGTTTAAAGTCTCTTACAGAGACGTGAATTTCTTACAGAAACTACTCGTTTCTTCTTTGAATAGCCAACCAGTTGCGTACAGTTTCATTGGGAAATTTGACTAAACCATTAAATAAATCTTAAGGCCTTTCAATAAATACATGTTTTCCCTTAGTTGTTTCCAAACATAAATCACTCGAAAGAAAATAGAGATATCATTACATCCAGTTTTATAGGAACATGGCAAAGTCAGTAGTGAACTACACAACCTTCCTTGCTCTCCTCTTGTGCTTCCTCCTCATTTCATCCACTGGTTGGTACTTCTTTCGTTGTCATTTCATTTGTGAAATTAAAGTTGTATGCATATATTTTAAGTCGCAACAATGTACTTATTGAACTATAGAACCATGAGTTCATTAATTACATCCAATTTATAGGAATATGGCAAAGTCACTAGTGAGCTACACAACCTTCCTTGCTCTCCTCTTGTGCTTCCTCCTCATTTCATCCACTGGTTGGTACTTCTTAATTTGTCATTTCATTAGTCACTATTCTGAATACAACGCAAACCTTCCATATATTTTAATTCCAAAATAGTGTTTTTATAACAAAATAAGGGTATCTATGCTTAAATCCAAAGCTAATTGTAGTCGCTCTCTTTATAAATATTCATTATTATCCATTTTGGTCTATTTGGACCCAGAACTACAATTTGATATTAAATAGAATTGCAAGGATTCATCAAAATCGAATTTGTTTTAGCTATAATCCTTTCGTAGTTCAGGCAGCTAGCACTTGCTCGTTCATATACGAAGAACTCACTAATTTGAAATGATTATCGTTATTGTTATAACTTATAGCAAATAAATCCATATATTTTAACACTTTTTTAGAAGAAATTTTTATATATTTCAATTAAAATAAATGATTTTAACCCAAAGAAAAAAACTCTTATGATAAGTTATTGTTCCATGTAGAGATGCAAGCCGCCGACGGCAAGCTTTGCCGAAGGAGGAGCAAGACATTTTCTGGCTATTGCATTATTAGTGAACACTGCGACGAGAAATGCAAAGAGAAAGAGGGGGCAAAGAGGGGTATGTGCATTAAAAAGAGCATATTTGGACGTTTTTGCTACTGCTACCACAAGTGCAAATAAGCATAAGCATCAAATGCTCTCAAAGATCTCGTTTCTTATTTATGATAAATAAAAATTGGTGTGTTGTCTCGTTTTAAAAGAATAAAACGCTATCAATTCATTAGAATTGTAGTCATTGTGAGAAAATAGTATCAAATTATGTATGTATCATCATATTGTATGGTCTTTTTCTTGGGATCCGTATGTAAGTTTTAGTGTCATGTGATTAAATAATCTAAATAAACTTCAAGAAATTATTTGTGGTTATAAGTCGAAGAATTTTTACTCAATTTAGCGTATAAAAAATGACTAGAGTAAATACAACATGTAATTATTATAAGAGGCAGGAAACCACCATCAAGCTTTCATCGTGTGGTTTAACCAAACTATTGATTTCAATTCATCAGATTCAGCTTTCCGTAAATAAGGTGTACGAATTAGCAAATTTAACCGGTAAAAATTACAATGATAATATGTGTATACGGTTAGAATCTGGCTTCCCTAATTTTGTATGGCTAATCGAAATTGGGGTGGCAGACCACGGCTCGGCCTCGCATTGCAACGAACCATGACACGAAGATGGATTGCTAAACTCATGAGTCGATGATCGATCAAGATCGAGACCGACCGTGATCGAGACCGAAGCGAGATAGAGACTGAGCGAGATCAAAGGAAGCCTACTAAACCGAATAATAGAAAGCCGAGATGTCCATGATCGGGCAAGGATCGTGGCGGAAAGCTCGGCAAATATTGAGTCAAGACCGCACATTTAGCCAATCATGAGATTTCCTTATGTATTTAGAATTATACCATACGTAGAATTCCTCTACTATATAAAGGGGTTCTAATCATTTTGTAATCATCATGTCCACGCATAACAAAGCAATACATTACATTTTCTCTCTTAAGCTCTGTTGTTCAGTTCATACTTTTTATTAGCGTACTCTGTTGGTTCGAGGATGATCTAGCTTGAAGGCCATAACCGCTCATTATATTGGTTTGTTTATTTTACTGTTAAATTCTAACATTAATTCTCATTTGGTGCTAAGTTAAATCATGTATCTTTAAAACCACATATAAGTTTAATTGTTATCCACTTTGAAGGGTAAACAGTTTGGCGTCCACCGTGGGGCTAAGGATAATAGTGATTGCCTAGTACAAATTTTCGCAACACACACTATTGTACACTTGTTCTTTGAAGGTCTTTGATTACAGTATCAATAGATGTCAAACTCTCGATCATCTCCTCAACACATTGACAATGATCTCAGCCACCACAACGGGAATAAGAACATTACACCAGGAAATGTAGCACCCACTGCTAGCCTAGATGGAGTTCCAGCTACAGACCCAATCGATGTTAGTTCACATGTATCCATCAATGGAAATATGGTCGTCGATATGAAAAGCAGCACTCCTGGAGGTACCCGATAAACTACTTAGAATACGCATGGCGGTGAAGATCATGGGATTAGCCTGCAGGTAATCTTCGAAATGCTGTAGGCCCAGCAGGCAACAATAGCTCAGCTCCAAAATCAGAACCATACGCCGAGCAGGGTCGAACTCGAGCCGTCCCAAGAAGTTGTGCACAAGGTCGAATCTACATCGAGAAAATTGAATGAGAAGGAACTGGAGACAAATACGGATATCCTAAAACTACTCGAAGAGTTGGAGAAACTAATCGATATAGGAGAAAAGAAGATCGAGGAAAAAGATATGAAGGTGGAAATATATAACTCCATGGTCGACCAAATCCTGGGGGAAGCACCGATATTGAAAGGACTTGTTTCTAAAAAGTTTGTGCAAAAACCCTTCCCTTAAGTGCGGCTCCGAAGTCAATCCCCAAGAAGTTCCATATGCTCGAGATTCCTAAGTATAATGGCATGACTGATTCAAATGAACACGTCACCTCGTATACGTGCGCCATCAAAGGAAAAAACTTGAAAGATAACGAAATTGAATCAGCATTGCTGATGAATTCGGGGAGACTCTATCGAAGGGTGCCATGATATGGTATCATAATTTCCCGCCCAATTTTTTTGATTCGCTTGCTATGATTGCAGACTCTTTGGTAAAGGCGCACGCCGGAGCTTTTAAGGCTATAAAAAGAAAGTCAGACATTTTCAAGGTAAGGCAGAAAGGTAACGAGATGCCTAGGGAATTCGTATCTCAGTTCCAAATGAAGAGAATAGATTTGCCACCGATCACCGACAATTGGGTTGTTCAAGCTTTCACTTAAGGTCTCAACATTCATAGTTCCATAGCTTCACAGCAGTTGAAGCAAATTTTGATCCAGTACAGCTGTGAAGCAAATTTTGATCGAGTATCTAGCTGTAACTTGGGCCGATGTACACAATCGATATTAGTCAAATATCACGGTCGAGGATGATCAACTAGGGACTCCTTCCGGGTCCGTTTATCCAAATAGGCCTGTGGATAGAATCAAACGGGATATCGATCGAGACCCAAGGTCGAATAGAGATTGATATCAATCGTACAATGGAGACCATAAAGGCAGCATGCCTGGACGAAACTTTGCACGAAATAAGAGGAGAAATAATCGAGGTCAAAGTTCACAGGACTTCATGACCAATAGTAGTTTGACAGGGATGTCGGGCCCAAAAAAGCTCCACGTTTGTCGAAATAGAACTTCAATGTAGATGCATCGACATTCGTATCAGCCATCGGACGTATCAAGGATACTAGATGGCCTCGACCTCTGCAGACCGATCTGCCCCAGAGAAACCCCAACAAAATATACATGTATCATGGCTCCCATTGTCATAAAATAGAAGATTGCAGACAGCTAAGGGAGGAAGAAGCCCTATTGTTCAACGAGGGGCCTCTTCGAGAATTCTTAAGCAATCGGGCCAAGAATCACTTCAAAAATAGAGATTCCACTAGGAAGAATGAGCATGAGGAGCCACAACACATGATCCACATGATCGTTGGAAGGGTTGATATTCCTCAAGGACCAGTATTTTAACGCACCAAGGTGTCAATTACAAAGGAGAAGCAAACTCGGGACTACTTACTGGAAGGGACCTTGTCTTTCAATGACGAGGATGCAGAAGGTATCGAACATCTCCACAACGACGCACTGATAATATAGTAAAATTAAAGTTAAATATGTTTTGATTGATCTAGGTAGGTCGACCAACATTATTTGATTTAGGGTCGTAGAAAAACTCGGCCTACAAGATCAATTTATGCCCGCAACCGGAGTACTTAATGACTTCAACATGGCAAGCGAAACATCCAAATGTGAAATTATTTTAGGAGTAAACATGGTCGGGACCATCTAAGAAACAAATTTCAATGTGATCGGGGGTGACATGAGGTACAACATACTGCTTGGAAGGCCTTGGATACATAACATGAGGGCAGTACCATCGACCCTTCACCAAGTTTTGAAGCTCCCAACATCGAAGAAAGTTACAACTGTGTACACGGAACAATTCGAAGAAGTGATACCGATATCGAAACTTTCATCATCAAAGGGATCAGATTCGAAGGGAAACCATGAGGCCATATAACACGCACAATCACCAGCCTCGACCTAACCGGACGAGTAGGGAACTTACGAGGATAATGACTATATGATACCTCGATCCTTCAAAATCCCAGATGATTACGACGCCGCAAAATCAATGGTCGAAGAGCTGGAACAGATCATACTGATCGAGCATCTGCCCGATCTAAAGGTATACTTGGCACGGTGTTAACTCCCTAGCTCAGGAAAAACATTCAATTTCTTAAAGTTAATATGAAGTGTTTTTCCTTGTCCCATCTCGATATGACAGGGATCCCACTGGAGATCGGTACACATAAGCTAAACTTGGATCCGATGTTTCGCCGGTGAAACAAAAAAGGAGGCCTCCATCTGAGGTAAAACACGCTTTCATCAAAGATAAGGTAACCAAATGTCACGAACCTAAAACTAACCCGGTCGTGATGGCGCCAATCGTGAAACTAAGCCAGCCGATACAATTCCCAAATAAAACCATTATTCTACAAAAGTCATTTTAAGTATTAATCAACATGAAATCTCATAATATAAGTCTAAATAACCAGTGCAGAAACATTACACAAGCCCGACATCGGGGTGTCACAAGTCACGAGCATCTACTAAGGTCTGAACATAACGAAGAGTCTAAAATTATATTAAAAATAGTCTAAGGAAGAAAAAAGGGAGAAGAGCAGAGCTGCGAACGCCAGGAAGCTACTTTGCTAACTCCGATGAACCTGCCACTGAGTAATCAACACCCGCTACCGGGTTCAGAAATACCTGAATCTTCACACAAGGTGCAGGGAGTAATATGCGTACGCCAACTCAGTAAGTAATAAGAGTAATTAAAGACTGAGCGGTAAGAAAATACATAATCCACATCATAATACCACAGTAAGTACAGTGTGTTTCCAAAATAGTATATTAATCAAATCATTTCGTTAAATCCAGTTTTCGATAGAAATCAGTTGAAGATGTGTAAAAATCCATTTAAAACATCTTTCATCAGTTTTCAAACAAGTGATGAAACAACGAGTAGAAATGATGAAAACATAGTCGGCCCCTCGGGCAAATTCTCACTCTTAAACAGCTTCTCGGGTAAAATAAATCATAAATCGCCCCTTGGGCAAAATATCAACAGAACCAGCCCCTCGGGCTACCTCACAATCACTCGTAATCAGCCCCTAGGGCAACAACATAAAGCAAAAAACAACCCCTCGGGCAACATCACATCACTCACACTGGGTACCCACGCTCACTAGGGGTGTTCGGACTCTGGAGGGGCTGCTACAGCCCAAGCACTATAACAAGCCATCTCGTGGCGTAATCAATCACGCCCTCAGCCTCACATAATAAGACACCTCGTGGAGTAATAAATCAGTCCCTCGACCTCTCAAATATCACAAATCAGTACAATATGTTACGGCGCGCAGCCCGATCCAATGATATCCTCACAACACATGCCCTCATCCTCACTCAGTAAGATACCTCTCAAGCCAGTCGGGCTACAGTAAAATAGGATGCTCAGTCAAAATATCAGTTAAAGTATTAAATTGAGTAAATAAGGCCAAGTTATGAAATCTGTAAAACATAGTATGACTATGTACAATTATTTAATTAAAACAATGATGAATTTCATTAAAGAAAACCCCTAAGGGTCCAAACAGTTGGCACGAGTCCCAAATATGCCATCCAACCCAAAATATAGTAATACTTTCAAAAACACAATAATATCAAATTGTTTTCAATCAAATATGCGATATAATAGTTGTACGGGATGGACCAAGTCACAATCCCCAATGGTGCACGACCTCTTGCTCGGCATCTAGTGTGTGTGTCACTCCAAAGTAGTGAAACGACGTGAAATCCAGGGTTTCGTACCCTTAGGACAACATTTATAATCATTACTTACCTTAAAACGGTCCAAAATCTAGCCCGCGGTGCCCTTGTCTATCGACTCGACCTCCAAATGCACCAAATCTAACCAAAATCAGTATATTATCATCATTAATTCTCCAAATTTTCTTCCATTTTCCCCAATTTTCACCCCAAATTCCCAAATTAAATGATAAAATTTAAGACATAATCATGGGATTTAACCAAATTTGAGTGAAGAACACATACCCCAATCAATCCTCTAAAAATCACCTCCAAAATTGCATTCTCCCGAGCTCTCTAATGAATTGTGAGATTATGGACCAAAACCTTTGATTTTTAACTTAAACATTCAGCCCAAGTGCGCCCTTCTTCGTGAACGCGGTTAAAACCTTGCGTTCCCTAAGCACAAAAGGGCACTGCTCAAATTTCCTCTTTCGCAAATGCGATTAACCTCTCGCGAATGCGTAGCTCCACCTACTAGACCCTCCGCGAACGCGTTGACCTCTACGCGAACGTATAGAAGAAATCCTTGGGGTCCAGTTGTTCCATCTTCCTCTTCGCGAACGCGCTCAGCTCCCCATGTTCGAAATCCTTCCGCTGGCACAACATCGCGACGAGCTTCCCTTGGCGAACGCGAAGAACAAATCTCTGCAACAAAAATACCAGAAAATCTGCTACCTTTCAAAAGTCCAAAATGATCCGTTAACCTCCCGAAACTCACCCGAGGCCTCCGGGACATCAACCAAACATGCTAACACATCCCATTACATCATTAAAACTTAGTCGGCCCTTCGAATCACTCAAACAACCTCGAATTCAAGACTAAGAACATATAAACGATGCCGAAACCTATCAAATCACATCCGAATGACCTAAAGTTTTTCATACACGTCACAAATAGCACAATAGACCTACTCCAATTTATGGAACTCCAATACGACTTCTATATCAAGATTTCCACTACCGACCGGAAAACGCCAAATTCCCAATTTCACCAATTCTAGCCTAAATCTGCCACGGACCTCCAAAATACATTCCGGACGCGCTCCTAATTCCAAAATCACCTAATGGAGCTAGCCAAAACATAAAAATCCAAATCCGAGATCAAATACCAAAAAGTGAAACTTGGTCAAACCTTTCAAATTTAAAGCTTCAAGCAGAGAATTGTTCTTCCAAATCTATTCCTATTATCCTGAAAACAAAAGCTGACGATTCATATAAGTCATAATACATCATACAGGGCTATTCATGCCCGAGAACTGGCGAGCCAAGTGCAAATGCTCAAAATGACCATTCGGGTCGTTACATCCTCTCCCACTTAAACGTACGTTAATCCTCGAACGTGCCCAGAGTTGTTCCGAAAACTATCAAATCGCTGTATAACTTTATCATGCACATTCTCGGGGGTGATCCCTTGTCACCCTATCCCTTATAGGTCCGATAACACAACATAACTGAAATTTCACAATTCACCCTAGCTCTTAACCTTAGAATGGTCTTTTCACTTCTGAAATTATCTATAAGATCAGAATCTCACGTCTACAAATAATAAGTCCGAACACACTGTATCAAGACAAAAGTGCAATTCAAGATGAAAATCACATGATATACCACATAACTCAAACATTCATAGCGATAACTTCAAATCACAACAACTATTCAAACAACCCAATTCTTGTAATAAACCTCTTATGAAACCAAGGCCTTATTCCAAAACATTCATATACTGCCAATGATGAATGAAACACGCAGAAAGTCATAACCATTCCTCAGGTCGACCAGTCATGGAGCTCTCTCTCCTTCAGCAAGGACCATAGTAAATTTCTAATCCGAATCCCAATATTATCCTTCCAACATGCTGAAATCGAATCTGATAGTATTCATTCTAGATCGCAATGACCTCATCTCATGCAGCACGACTACTCTTGTGGCATGACACATCGATACAATCTAAATCCACAACTTGTGCGACCCGCACAACAATAAGCAACAGTCCAAATGTACTCAAATCATAGAAAAATGACTCAAATGAGAGAGTTGTACCGCAAGCTCACTAGTACCTCTACAACATAATTCTAAGAACCCATCACACATCGTAGAACCAGAACATACGAATCTAACTCGAAGGATCATACCTCCATATAACTTCGCTGCAATGCGTGATTCTATCCAAACACCGGTCCACAAGATACACCTCAAGTCACTATGCTCAAAATCAACAACCACATGCAATTTGATGCCTAGTACCAAAAGCAAAACATCATAACCATGGCGACGCAAATGACATAACCCACACAAACTCGAAAGGACATAACTAATACGCCATCTACCGAGCAATACCCAATACTCTTCCCACTCAAATTCCATTATGAAACCCCAATAGAACCGCACCATATGTGCCTATAACTAACAAATCATAAGGCCTCGCAACACGGAAAGGTAACTCATAGATCACCCCAGGACACGAATAAGCTCAATAACCATCGAATAGAACATCCCTCAACTATAGCAATTTGGAATCAACAAAGCCGACTCGATGCAGAACACACATCTATATTGGCATGCCAACGAAACTCCTACCAAGGAGTTCCTGAAGCTGCTTATTCAACTCCCTTAACTCCGCCGGTGCCATACAATATGGTGCCCGACACCAAATCAATACCGAAATTTACAACCCTATCTAGCGATAACAACCCTGTCCGGTGGAATGTTCGGCAGCAGGAAACACATTCAGAAAATCCCTCACCGCCAGAACTGAATCGATGGTAGGAGTCTCTACAAAAACATCCCTTACGAAGGCCAAATAAGAAAGACAACCCTTCCCAACCATCCGCTGGGTCTTTAAAAATGAAATCACCCTATTGAGAACATTATCCGTCTTGCCACTCAATCCGTGGTATCCTTGGCATAGCCAACGTCTCCATCTTAGTGCAACAGTCCAAAATAACACGACACGGAGACAACCAGTAAATACCCAATATCACATCAACATTTACCATTCTAAGCGACAAAGAACCACTCAGGTCTCCAGACTCCCAATATTCGCCACACATGATCGATATACACGGTCCACAACCACGACATAATCTGTTTATGAGAACTCCTGCCCCCAAATCCATAAAGCATACAAATTACCATATCTGATCCAAACTCCACCGCTCGAATATATAACACACCTCTAACACTCAATCATTCCACGAGGGATACTCCTAGAGTTCTTCTGTGCCACCAAGAAAACTTGAATATCAGCAGTCGATCCAACAAGATAGCGCCGCAATACCAATGAAGTCCCCTTAACTCAAACACATTGCCCTTTTTGAAATGTGTACCCTCATCAAACCGCACCAATTACTGATATTATTTGCCTAATCATCTGAAACTACCCATGCTATCTAAGAATTTATGACCTTCCTTTTAGAACTGAACCATGACCTTACACATGGAAATCCCAATCCTACACAACATACCGCATATACCATACTATCCTAGATTAAACATGAGAACTTTATATCCATTCTGAGCCAAAAGCAACTACATACTCAACTAGCCGAGAACTATCTATTTGATCCCATCTAGAAGAAAATCACTATTCATCACATGCTCATCACGCCAGTAGAACATATATATCTCTAACTGTGGTAGAAACCATCAAGAATTCTCCGAATCCCATTTTCACAAAACCAAACCATTAGGAGTGAATCCTTCTAGCTCAACCAAGCTACGCAGGTCACCAAAAATCCAAGAGTATTACCATGAGACACCTGTAGAAACTCATTACTTCATAAGCACCCAAAGAACTAATCATATCCCTTACCATGGCGATCCGATCTATTACCAAACTGTCCTATTTATCCAAGTTTCTTCTGAATTACCTTCGAATTGATACTTCTCCTTGCCATAATACCGCAATCCTTAACGCAGACTAGCCACACAAGACCCCAGCATAAAACCACACTATCTAATGTTGATAAGCCGCTGAATAATCTCTTAAATATCCCTAACCACATTCAAAATACTTACCCTGAAGAGACTTCTTGTGAATCCAAAGCCCTTACCTTGACATTCCTGATACTGATATGCAGAATCCCAAAATTGATATAGAAGTGCCACAAGTCTTGACAACCTCCAATGTAAGCCCCCGTTCCTAGCTAAATATACATATTTAAGATCTCTAATTACTACATGTAAATCTTGAAACCTTCAAAACCATTCTCGAAAGTCATCCATTCTACTCATGTTTTAATTAGACTGATCAAATGAACTGAACGACCTGTTTCCCATTAGGACAACAACACCTATGGAAGTAAACCATCCTTCTAAGCAGCCGAGTAATCCCTCACTCCATACCCGTTACATTCCTTACAAAAAAAACTAATCCATCCAACATTCATGATATACCCATAAGCATACACTACCTTTATAAACAAAAATTTCTTTGCTTGAGGCATCCTCGATCTCAACCCATGTAAGCCACAACTGATCCGCTAGAATACCTCAAACTGAAATCGATAAGACATTCAGCCGCGCAATCAACTTATCAATAGCAGACTACCCCACTTAGCTCAAAGTCACAAGCCAAAACACCCAAAAACTCACAATGCCCATACTCTATTGCTGCCATAATACCATAGTGAGGTTTAACTAAATCCTCGTGCAACATAAACCATCTAGTATATTCAAATAATCTGCTAATATCGCATTCAACCTCGTAACAGTAAATACAACTTTCATACGCGATCTAAAATCAAACTGCAACACATATAATTCACTAGTAAAAGAGGACTTTCAACAAACAACATAAGGATCACACAAACTTCAGAACACTCCGCATGAGATAACCCACCTGCTTTTCCTTAAACGGACATCTCTTCATACCCGTCCACCGTCATAAATATCACGTGATCACTTAATCTACCTGAGTCTGAACTCATATCACAACATAAAATCTACTTCACTTCCCAACTAGACAACATGAAAAGATCTTTCAATACACCCATAACTCGGGGTTACACATCAAATCAAGATGGAAATCAAGAACCAAATAGTTCTTTCTACCCTCAAGCACAACCCTCTCGTCACATTCAAATCATATGAACACATCTCGCAGTCACATCATACTCATCACATAGCCGTCCAGTCATCACTTCCACTAATAGGGACAATATCAAAAATATAAATCCGGAAGCACACGCTCACACAATCAATGCCTTAGTGCTCAAGCTATAGGCAAATCTCGGCCTCAAGTCCTCCAAACTGGCCCAATATCAACACACAGAAATCACATCTCACCCTTCGATAAGGGAATCACAAGTCGTCGATGCACAGCTGATACCGAGCACTCAATGCGCGCATACGAATGCTGGAAGGAATTCAAAGAGTTACATTTCAAGTTGAATCAATGTCGAACGGTAAGAATTCAAGAATGCCGGATTTCCTAAAGGTTCTTCAGCCTCTCGAATATAAGTACAGACGTCTCCGTACTGATACACGAGACTCTACTAAACCTGCTCATAACTCGGGAGACCTATATAACCTAGGCTCTGATACCAACTTGTCACGACCCTAAAACCGACCCGGTCGTGAGGGCGCCTATCATGAAACTAGGCCAGCCGACATAATTCCCAAATCAAACAATTATTCTACAAAATTCATTTTAAGTAATTAATTAACAAGAAATCTCATAATACAAGTCTAAATAACCTGTGCAGAAAAATAACACAAGCCCGACATTGGGGTGTCATAAGTCACAAGCATCTACTAAGGTCTAAATACAACGAAGAGTCTGGAATTATACTAAAAATAGTCTAAGGAAGATAAAAGGGAGAAGAGTAGGGCTGAGAACGCCAGGCAGATACCTTGCTAACTCCTATGAACCTGCCACTGAGTAATCAACACCCGCCACCGGGTTCAAAAATGCCTGAATCTGCACACAAGGTGGAGAGAGTAATGTGAGTACGCCAACTCAGTAAGTAATAAGAGTAAATAAAGACTGAGCATTAAGCAAACACGTAATCTACGAAATAACACCACAGTAAGTACAGTGTGTTTCCAAATAGTATATTAATCAAATCATTTTGCTAAAAATCCAGTTTTTGGTAGAAATCAGTTGAAGATGTGTAAAAATCCATTTAAAACATCTTTCAGCAGTTTTCAAACATGTGATGAAACATTGAGTAGAAATGATGAAAACATAGTCGGCCCCTCGGGCAAAAACTCACTCTTATACAGCTCCTCGGGCAAAATGAATTATAAATCGCCCCTCAAGCACGATATCAACAGAACCAGCCCCTCGGGCTACCTCATAATCACTCATAATCAGCCCCTCAGGCAAGAACATAAATCAAAAACAGCCCCTTGGGCAACATCACATCACTCACACTAGGTACCCGCGCTCACTGGGGGTGTTCAGACTCCAGAGGGGCTACTACAGTCCAAACGCTATAACAAGCCATCTCATGGCATAATCAATAAGGCCCTCAGTCTCATATAAGAAGACACCTTGTGGAGTAATAAATCAGGCCCTTAGTCTTTCATATATCACAAATCAGTACAACATGCTGTGGCGTGCAACCCGATCCCATGATATCCTTAAAACACATGCCCTTGGCCTCATTCAGTAAAAAACCTCTCAAGCCACTCGGGCTGCAGTAAAATAGGAAGCTTAGTCGAAATTTCATTTAAAATACCAAACGGAGTAAATAAGGCCGAGTTATAAAATCAGTGAAACATAGCATGACTGAGTACAGTTATTAAATAAAAATAATAAGGAGTTTCATTAAAGAAAACCCCTAAGGGTCCAAATAGTTGGCACGAGGTCCAAATATGGAATCTAGATCAAAACGTAGTAATATTTTCCAAAACACAATAATATCAAATAGTTTTCAATCAAATACGGACATAATAGTCGTACGTGATATACCAACTCACAATCCCCAATAGTGCACGACCCCACGCTCGTCATCTAACATGTGCGTTTCCTCAAAATAGTGAAACGATGTGAAATCTGAGGTTTCATACACTCAGGATAATATTTACAATCATTACAAACCTCAAATCAGTCTAAAATCTCGCCCGCGATGCCTTTGCCTCTCGACTCGGCCTCCAAATGCGCCAAATCTAACCAAAATAGTATATTATCATCAATATACGATAAAAGGAACAAATCTGAAGCGAAAATAATCAAATTAACTCAAAATCCCAAAATTGGCTCAAACACAGCCATTGGACCCAAATCTTAGAATCCGATAAAAATCACAAAACTGGAAAACCCATTCGCTCACGAGTCTACCAATATTAAATTCACCAAAATCCGATATCAAATGACCATCCAAATCCCCCAAATCAACTCTCCAAATTTTCTTCCATTTTCCCGAATTTTCACCCTAAATTCCCAAATTAAATGTTAGAAATCAAGACATAACCATTGGATTTAACCAAATTTGAGTGAATAACACTTACCCCAATCAATACTCATAAAATCCCCTCCAAAATCACCTTCCTCTGAGCTCTCTAATGAATTTTGAGATTACGGACCAAAACCCTCGATTTTTAACTTAAACATTCTGCCCAGGTGCGCCCTTTTTCACGAATGTGTTCAAAACCTCGCGTTTGCAAAGCACAAAAATCCACTTCTCAAATTTCCTCTTTAGTGAACGCGATAACCCTCTCGCAAACGCGTAGCTCCACCTGCCAGACCCTTCGCGATCGCGTTGACCTCTACGCGAACGCGTACAAGAAATCTTTGGGGTCTAACTGTTCCATCTTTCCTCTTCGCGAACACACTCAACTCCTCGCATTTATGATCCTTCCACTAGCCACACCTTCGCGAATGCGAGCTCCCCTTCATGAACGCGAAGATCAAATCTCTACAACAAAAATAATAGAAAATCTGCTACATTTCAAAAGTCCACAATGATCCGTTAACCACCTGAAACTCACCCGAGGGCCTCGGGACCTCAACCAAAGATGACAACACATCCCATAACAACATTCACACTTATTCGAGCATTCGAATCACACAAAGGAACAACAAAACACCGAATCAAACCTCTGATTCACGCCTAAGAACATATAAACTATCAAATTTCACAATGGACGCCGAAACCTATCAAATTACCTCCAAATGACCTGAAATTTTTCGCACATGTCCCAATTAGCAAAACAGACCTACTCCAATTTCTTGAACTCCAATACGACCTCTATATCAAGATTTCCACTGCTGACCGGAAAAAGTCAATTTTCCAATTTCGCTAATTCAGCCCTAAATCTACCACGGACCTCCAAAATATATTCCAGACGTGCTCCTAAGTCAAAAATCACCTAACGGAGCTAGCCATAACATAAAAACCCAAATCCAAGATCGAATACAAGTTAGTCAAACTTGGTCAAACCTTTCAAATTTAAAGTTTCAAGCTAAGAGTCGTTCTTCCAAATCTATTTCAATTATCCTAAAAACCAAAACCAATGATTCACATAAGTCATGGTACATCATACGGGGCTAGTCATTCCCAAGAACTGGCGAGCAAAGTGCAAATGCTCAAAAAGACGTCGTTACACCAAACTTCTCAAAATAGGATCCATCCGGGAGGTAAAATATCTGAATGGTTAGCGAACGTAGTATAAAACACTTAGGATGTGCATAGACTTCAAAGACCTAAATAAAGCATGCCCCAACGATTCTTTTCTTTTTCCTAACATCGATCACATGATCGATGCCACGACCGACCATGAAATTCTCAATTTTCTCGATGCCTACTCCACGCACAACCAAATTACAGATGAAGCTCAACCTAGAAAAGTGCACATTTTATGTTGGCTCGGGCAAGTTTCTTGGCTTCATGGTGTCCAATCGGGGGATCAAGATCAACCCCGATAAAATCAAAGCTATCGAGGATATCACAATCATAGATAACGTAAAGATCGTGCACAGGCTAATGGGGCGCATAGCCGCCCTAGGGTGATTTTTTTCGATAACCTCAGATAAGAGTCACCAATTCTTCTCACTTCTTATGAAGAAGAGCAATTTTGCATGGAACCCGGAATGTCATTTCAGGCCTTGGTGGAACTAAAGCGATACTTATTGAGCGCATTGCTGCTTCATACCCCGAAAGTGGACAAAAAACTTTACTTGTACTTGGCAGTTTCGGAGATAGCGGTAAGTGGAGTCCTGGTCCGACAAGTACAAGATACACAATTCCCTATCTATTATGTTAGTCGGACCTCAGGTGAGGCCGAAAATAGGTATCCTCATTTAGAAAAGTTAGCACTCGCTTTGATAAATGCCTCTAGGAAATTAAAATCATATTTTCAATGTCATCCCATATGTGTTGTATCAAATTTTCCACTTCGAAATATTTTGCATAAACCCGAGCTTTAGGGGAGATTGGCCAAATGGGCCGTGGAACTCAGCAGGTACGATATTGAGTATCGACCCAAACAGTCGTCAAGTCTCAAATCTTGGCAGACATCGTGGATGACTTCGTGTCGGCCCTAGTACTCGAGGTTGAAAGAGAATTGTTAGTAAACTCGGCTACATCTTCGGGGATTTGGACCCTCTTTACGGATGATGTTTTGAACATAAAGGGGTCCAGACTCGGCATCATGCTGAAACCACCCACAGGTAACGTGGTTAGACAACCTATTAGAATTGTAAAATTGACTAAAAATAAGGCCAAATATGAGGCCATGATTGCAGGTCTCGGACTAGCTAAAAGCTTGGGAATAGAGTGGATCGAACCCCAATGTGACTCGCTCCTTATTGTGAGTCACGTTAACAATACCTTTGACGTTTGGGAGGAATGAATGCAAAGATACTTGGACAAGCTACAAGTAACTCTACACCAGTTCAAAGAATGGACTTTTCAACCTGTGCCTCGAGATCAAAATCGCAAAGCCGAAACCCTCGCAAACCAATGCTCGTCAGTTGAAGATAGCAAATCAATTCGTAGGTTGTCGTATAACTTATGAGGGCAGTGGTCAAAGAAGGCCATGCCGAGATAAATTCCACAAGCTTGACTTTGATTTGATAAACATGTACATAGAGTATTTGATGAACATAATACTTCCTTTAGATCAGGAGGAATCAAGGGCCCTACGAACAAAGGCAGCCCGATTTAGCTGGTCCAAGGATGGAACCTTACTCAAAAGGATGTTCGACAATCCGCTAGCGATATGTCCGGGACTAGGTGATATCGAGTATGTTTTGAGGGAAGTCCATGAAGGAACATGCGGGAACCACTCAGGCACCGAATCACGGGGTTTGAAAGGTTATCGGAGCTGGCTATTACTGTATTGATATGAAAAAAAATGCAAAGGAGTTTGTGCAAAAATGAGATGAATGTCCAAGACATGCTCTGATGATTCATCATCCCAGGGAGATGCTGCATTCGATTTTATCCTCAAGAAAAGGTTGGCTGACGCAAAGGAAAATGGAGAGATATCCTGCTCGAAGTCCTTTGTACGTATCGCACAACTTCTAAGTCCTGTACTGTGGCTATCCTGTTCTCTTTGGTTTATGGCGCCGAAACAATAATACTTGTCGATGATGGGAGCCAAGCATTAGATTCCGATATGCGACGAAGGATTCAAATGACGAGGCCATGAATACGAGCCTGGAACTATTGGATGAACGATGTGAAATTGCCTTTGTTCGATTGGCCACCCTAAAACAACGAATTGAGAGGTATTAGAACTGAAGGGCCAAATATCGATACTTTAATGTCGGGACTTGGTATTAAGAAAGGAAATGCTAAACACCCAAATCCAAATGAAGAGAAATTGGGTCCTAAATCGGAAGGGCCCTACCAGATCCTCGAAATCACAAGAAAAGGATCTTATAAGCTCAGAATGATGGACGAAGCTTGGATACTGAATAATTGGAACATAAATCATCTCAAACGACATTGTTGCTGAGGTACTATGACATTTCAATTCTTTCTATTTTTATCTAACACTTGAAAGTTATTAAGGAGGGGCGGTAAAGAGCCTTTAGGTTTTAAAGGACGCGTTGCACTCTTTATCACTTGAATCATTTTTGTCCCAAATGGGTTTTTGGAAAGGTTTTTAATGAGGCAACAGTGGATCGTGCTACTGTAAAATTGAAGGCCGATCACGAATCGCTATAAAAACTATATTTATAGTATCCGAGATTTCTCTACAATCAACCTCGAATACTGGGGGATTACCCTCGGATATTGAAATGCTCCAGCAAGGAATTTATTTCGGAATGAAGGGGTCTCAATAGGTAAGATTTATTGTAAGGGACAAATGGTCAAAACGAATCGTCTCCACATAGATTGCCCGAGCCCTGACATAAAACATGTATGTATGTGTGATTATTTTAAATAAGAGTAAAGAGAAATACTTTCCTTCATACTATTTAATGTCTTGGGAAAAATTCCACTTCACAACTTCATGCTTTCCGTTTATTATGAAAACGGGACCAAGGGTCGATAGCAACGAGTTCGGATAATCACTCAAATACTCGGGGACTGCTAACCTTAAAAACTCGAACAAATCAAGCCATTGAACATTGATGGCATAAGATCTCTTAGGCAACCCTCGAATTTTAACGGCCACGGCATTACCCACTCGGGTACTATTATGATAACCAAGCCTAGATAACTCGAGAAAGCGAGCTCACTGGGCTATACCAAAAGTCAAAGGCTACGGCAATTTCACACTATTCGGAGATGTCAAAAATTCGTAACAAAAATAGGCCTTCAAAAAATTAAAAATTCTTTCAGAACCGGTTCTAGAGGCTACCCTCGGCAGACTATTAAACTTAAGATAGTTTCAGAAAAGGACTTTAGTAACATCCCCCGATAATGCCTTAACTTATAAAGGCAATAAAACAAACATTTTGTTCGAACCCTCGAACACGACCTCATTATCTCATGCTAAGGATCATCACCTTTGCGAACAAGATTGATAAAATAAAGGAAAAAATTTTGAAAGCCGAAAAGGGTAATGGTCTGTGCGCATTCGCATGGAAAAGCATCATGCACCGCATCTATAGCATCTTTGTTTACCTTGAAAATGGTAATTACAATTAAATTTTATTTTGTGGTTATAAAAATACATGATTTATTTTAATGGTTGGTGTTAAGCGATAGATGCTAAGTGTGAGTCAGGAAAATGAGATAAGAGCTTGAGGACAGTATGTTATGCAAAACCAAATGGTCGTGAATCGGGGTCTCGAGCTGGCCTACGCTGGGCCTCGAGGTCGAGCCAAAGTGTCAGACTGGGGATGGTCGACGAAGAACTAACAGTTCCAAGAACCTTGATGATGGCTCTTTATGATCAATGATGAGTAATAAATGAAGAACAATCAATAAAATACAATAAATGTAAGAAATAAAATCAAAGGAGCGACAGTAGAATATGTTTAAGTTGAAGAGCAGAGAATATTCTTGTTCTTGTATTGAATATCATGTGTTATACAAAATGATAAGGGTCCCCTTTATATAGGAGGGGGAATCCCAACATAGTACATGTGTATTTATTACAAAGATATGCGGCTGGTAAAGACATTCAATGTCACTGTATGGACTTGTAATATTATTATAGACCGGGTCAGCTCTAACCACGTGCCTTGGGAATTTCTCGCTTGTCCATCAGAGCCATCGATTTGCAGTGTCCCAGGGTCGAACATAGGGAACCCTCGGGGTCGAACCTCGAGATGTACCTTGAACCTTCAGGAGACGGTCTATGAAGTGTCATAATGATCATAAAATCAGACTCTCCAAATTTAGCCGTATACAAATAGTCCTTACGTTTCTTAGAGTAAAAATGATAAGAAACGATCTTGAATTCTTGCTTCTTCGATACTTCCATCATGATGTCAGCCCATTCAGAGAATTAAATGACATGACTTAAAGGCTGCACGGAGGATGCTGGCAGCATAATTATCGAGATGCCGACGAATAATTATTGGTTCGACTCTTCCGCTTCTCAAACGTTGCCCAAACGGCTTCTATGAATACCTCATTTTTTTGTCATTCAGAATTTTACAATATCTTCAAGTTTTCAGAGCTAATTTCACCATCGTCTCCATTCATCTCCTCTCTATGCTTGCCTCTTCATTTTCTTTCTTAGAAACTTTGTTATAATTATAGCTAAAACCTCCAAAACGGTACCTTAGAAAGAAGGCACCACTTCTTCATCACGTCCGTCCAAGGGCAAATCAAAAACACCTCCAAGTATTGAGCATTGTGTCCCTGGCCAGTTGGATACGGTATCCGATTTTACCATTGAAAAACCCCCTTCTACACCGGGCCGATGCGAGCCCATGTGTCGATACATCAGTGTGGTGGCCGACATGAAGAGAGTAAAGATAGACTACCGATGGGGGGAGGCAGTGCAAGTAGAGACCCCCAATGCTGAGGAAAGCATAGTACCACACAAAGCTAGCTTCCTTAGCGTATACACTTACCCCTTCACTCTAGGCCCTGTAGATTTTTCTTCCCCACTATTTTATCCGGTGATTCTTGACTTTTGTCATCAGTACCGAGTGACACTCAGTCAGATCTATCCTTCATTCTAGAGGATTGTTTACATGCTTAGATATTTCTCCAACCAGATCGGGGGAATGACCTTGACCCTTGACCACTTGATTAGATTGTACAGACCCGTCTTTCCAAGGGGGTTTGATCAAGCTTTATCATAGATTCGCCAAGACATTCATTGCGAACATCGTTGAGGACAAAGACTGTGGATGGATGACCTAGTTTATCAGAGTAAGAACCTCGAACATCATCCCTGCTGATAGGATGTCATTCTCGGAGGAATATAACATGAAGTGTTAGTGTCCCTACATCGAGCACATTTTATTGTCCCTTCTTCTTCTTCTGAAATGATCTTCTTTTGATTATGTATCCACTATTTGGTTCCTCGGTGTGGTTCAAAACCTTCCGGGAGCTTTTCCAAACATCGATCGTGTTTGGCGTGATTTGGCCAAAATGCGGTGGCAGGCCAAGAACCACAGTATGCTTTTGTTATTGTCATCACCAAGTTTCTTATGAGTATTATTTGTGGCGATAAGTTTAATACATTATGCCTATGCAGGCCTCGGGGAAGGCGTGTTGTTGAGACCACCTCCTCCTAATGAAAAAGAAGCCTCGAAACCCGACAAGGATAAGAAAAGAAAGAAGGAGGCGTCGACCGAGTCTCCAAAATCAAATAAACCCAAGGTCTGCAGGCCTCAGACTGACGCCACGGTCTTGACTTCGACTGCTGCGGCAAGTCTTTGTACCAAAGATGAAGATGATGATGATGACGATCGCCCTTTGGTACAAAGGGTAAGACGGAGCGCTGATGCTCCAGAAGCTATTGGGCGGAGGGCCGCTGAGTCGGGGGTAGCCAATGTGGACCAAACTCGTGCTGAGGAGACCCTCGAAGAGGGTTTGGGAGCAATCCCTGAGCCTCAAGTTGGACATGGTACAGTACGTGGCGGCGAATCCTTGGCTGGCTATTTTGGAGGGTCTGAATGCAAAAATTTTTGGGGTAGAGAAGAAACCCTTATAGAAATTGATATCGTACGTGAATTTAAATCGGGCCCTTTATTTTATCCGAGGGAAATATGGGATGCCCATAACAGGGGCGCTGCCAATGTGGGGACCTCTAAGGGAGAGGATGATACCTTCAAGGACTACTTTGTCGGTGTTGAAGAGGACATAGATCTGGACACCCCCATTTCTCCGGAGGAGGCTGAGAGGCTTCAAAAGCAAGTGATATTCTTGACATACCATTTGTGCTTCAAATTTTTACACTTGCCTTCCTAACTTCTGTCCTTTGTTGTAGGTCAAGAAACTATATGACCACGCCTTTTCTATGCTTCAAGATGAGCTTTCATGTCGTGGGGAGGAGCTCGAGAAGCTAACCTCAGAGCTAAATGAGTCAAAGGCTTCCTCTATCCGAAAGGAAGAGGAGTTAAGTGAGCTTCAAGCGAGTCTAGAGGGAGTGCACCAGGAACATACTAGCTTTGCGGAGCAGGTAATACAACATTTATGAGTTCTTATTTTTATTCTTATAACTTGACATTCATTATCTTGATTCGCCTTTGCATACTGGGAAAAAGAATGCCCTTGTAGGGCATCTTCAGGAAGAGGTTGCAGCCAAGGATACGGAGATCCTCGAGCTGAAGAGGCAGAATAAGGTCGTGACCTCGGAGAAAGACCTTTTGCGGGAAGAATTGGCCTCGACCCAGGATCTTCTTTGAAGTACTTAGAAGGAGTCCACCGCATTATCTGTGGCCAAGTCTTAGGCTGATGAACATGCGTCCTCATACAAAAGAGATGCCGCCATCGCGAATGATCGAGCTAGAGAGATATCAGAGAAGGCCAAGAAAAAGCTAGCTCGGGCCGTTGCTTATGCTCGTTTGCAAGCTAGGAGGCATGCCTTCGAGGAAGAAAGCTCCAAAGGTTGTAGATTTATCTACTGAGATTGAGAAGGCCAAAGCCTTGGAGGAAGAATCAGCACCTTAAACTACTTCGAATGAGGGTTCTGGAAGTGATTCAGACAGTAGTGAAAGTGAAGAATAGACTCGCGTCCTCATCTCTGTTTCTCATTTTCTTTCATTTGTATATGGATTCCTTGGGGGAGCTTTGTAAAAACACCTTTGTAAATGTGTTTTTGGGAATGCAAAAAGATTCCTTTGCTTTAAGTCGTCAAATTTTATTTTTCAGTGCTTATGCAAAGTTATCTTTGAATTTTGATGTCAGCTTTTTGGAGCCCATACTTGGAGTAATCGAGATCCTTGAGATCGGGCACCATCTTGAGGCTAGTTTGATAGCTATTTTAGAACCCACACTTGTAATAACAGAGATCCTCAAAATCGGGCACCATCTTGAGGCTAGATCGATGTGTGGATCTAGATTGATTTCGAGCGTTCTATGACAGTGTCATTCATATGACATGATCGTGAAGTGACCGGGGCGATCCCACCGGCACACTTCCCCAAAAGTGGTAATGGCATGGGCATAATTAATTGGCCTTTAGAATAAGCGATTAGTCGCCGCTTGCTCTATTTATGTATTTTCTTTCTTCTTATCTGAGGATTCTGCTACTTCAAGCAACTATCCTTTTATAGAGCTCTCCTTTCTTGCGTCAGTTCTTTCACCATTTTAATTCAAAGCTTTCGCCTAAGTTTTCATTTTCCTTTTCTTTTTTCACCATAGTTATGGCTGCTACGCCCATATCCATTCACCAAGAAGAGGAGAGTTCCGCCTTTGCCTCCCGCTCGGTCGTTAGTACACCGAAAACATTCGGTGAGCTAACCTTGAGATGCTTTGTCTCGATAAGGGACTTTATGTTAGGGTGACCTCCCAATGTTCAGGGCTATTGGGAGCATGCATCTAGGTTTATATCATCAACAGAAGATGAACACCTCGAGCAGTTATGAGAGACTGCGGATGGGGTGAAAAGGTGGTACTGCATGTACCTTCCCCGGAAAAGAGCATCATGGCTAATGTAGAGGGTTTTTTGAATGTATACACCTACCCTTTTACATTGGGCCCCCTCGATAGAGTCATGCTCGAGTTTTGTAGAAGATATTGGGTTACCCTGGCACAAGTTCACCCGTCATTTTGGAGGATAGTGTTGATGACAAGGTTCTTTGTAGATAAAGTCGGGCTCAAGTTCACCCTCAGCAATCTTTTTAGATTGTACCGACCCTTGCATTATCGAGGCATGATTACTCTACAACGTCGATCCACCCGGCCCTTTGTTGCCAATAGTGAAGAAGATGGGGACCGAAGGTGGATGAGTCGATTTTTCCAAGTGCGGACCGTTGACATTATCCTCGTAGAGTTCCTTCCATTCCCTAAGAAATGGAATTTCACACGTAACTGGTACACTTGTGCTTTTCTCATTTTTTCCCATAGTGGAGGCAGACTCCGTAAAGGTGTTTTCTTTCCCTTTTTGCAGCAATCCCGTGGTTGCCATACGAGGTCCCCGAGCTGGAGGATTGGACTCAAAAACTGGTAGCTTACTCGACCTACGATGAGCCTAAGTGGCGACACCTGTCGAAGGGTAGGTGGGAGGCAAAACACCACAGCGAGTACCATTTGATTTTCTTCTTTATGGAATATTTCTCTTTATGTTTCATAACTTCTTTATTGCAGGCATTGGAGAATTTCTGATATGAGACCATGCCCTCTCGGAGAAGAGGGAGGATCATTAGCTTCAGGCCTGAAGAGCGATAACAAGCGTAAGGAATCCACAGTGGGCGAGCAGATTTATAGTGAGGCATGGTCTACCTAGAGGCGAAAAGGAGATGCAACCATTTAGGTAGATCATATACTTATCGGCTGTAGTGCGAACATTGTTGCAACAGAAGGGAGCGGCCACACATCGATGGATCGAGCTGAGAGACCTCTCGGGGCAGCTGAGCCTGCAATACCCGAGGTTTCTAGCTTCGGGGGAGTGGCTCCTCTTTTTCCACCATCTTCTTCCCTGGGCGAAGGTTCTTCGAGGGACAAGGGTCTTTCGCCGCTATCTTCTTCTCCCGTCGAAGGTACTTCAAGGGATGTTCGAGGCCAGGGGCCACCTAAATCAAGAGGGGTCTCAAGCGAACATATCCCCACCGAGAGAGGTTTGACTGGGGCTGATGAGACCAGGATAGTAGATGTACGCTAAACTTTTTTGAAGGCTTAGCGGCTCTATTCTGTGGTGAGTTTTGGTTGACTTTGTTAGTTTTTCGGTTTTGCATTTTCATTTTCTCAGTGAGCTTAATTTTGATAGTCCTTTGACAAGCTCAAGTCTGAGTTCTCCGGCGTGAAGCCAGGTTGCGAAAGCCTAGAACGGGGAGAAATCCCTCAGGCTTCTTTATGATAAAAGGGAAAAGGAGTTGATACACCTTCGGTACGAGGTGCATCGAAACCTGAACTACGAAGGCCGCCTCGAGAGACAGGTAACCTTTATTTTGAGGGGATGCATGTCTCTTCTTCTATCCTTGGAGATTAATATTTTGATATTTCAGTTGCAGAGTAATACGGAGGACCTGGAACGCCTTTGGGGCAAAGTTGGTCAGGCCAAGTTTGAGTGTAATGAGCTAAGGGCTCAGATAGATGCCCAAGTTGCGGGCAAGAAGAAAGCTTTGTCCAAGGCTTCTGCCCTCGAAGTGCAACTCCGGAATGCTTGTGAAAATAGCTCGGTGCAGACGAGTAGGATTGTAAGGCTCGAGTCTGACCTTTTGAAGATGAAGGCCTAGGTCGTGGATGCCCGGGAAGACGCTGAAGAAATTCAAGCTAAGGCTGATAAGAAAGTGGTCATCTACTTAAAAGACGTTGTCGACGCTCGAGATGAGTTGAGAGGATCATTCAGTCGGGAGAGGAGAAGCAAAGAATAAGCCCGGTGCAGATCCCGGGGTGAAACCCTTGAGGAGATCCACGCTAAGGGCCTTGATCTCTTGGAAGAGATAGAGCAGGCCAAGGCGGATGAATATGATGCCAAGTTCCTCATATCTGATGCCGAAGATACTGAGAAAGAGGCTGATGGATTCGTAGTCCCCGAGGGGAAAGTATACTAGGCTTTTCCTTTATGATTCTGCGTACAATGCTCTTAGAGAACATTGTAAATGAAGCCTTGTATTATTTCACAAATACAAATACAAAGAAGTCTTTCGGTTTTCTCCTTTCATGAATTTCCCTTTGCTTGTGTATGTCTTTCTTTTATTTTGAATTTTGACGTTTGTCAATGGTTAGCCATATGAATTTGACTTCGAGGTAAAACCCTTAGGTTTACAAATTGGATATGAGGCTTGTTACGCTGGCCCGTAGGCGCTTATGCATTTGCCCTTAGGTGTTTTTAATTAACCATTTTGGGCTCACTATTCGAGTCGGGTTTCGACTCGAGCTCATCGACTCTTAAGATTTTAAATTTTAAGTTGGCTCTTAGGATCTTACGTGTTTGGTCGGCACGACCTCTAATATGGGCTGGCACTTAGGCTCTTATGCGTTCGGTTGGTATGCCCTCTAATATAGGCCGGCGCTTAGGCTCTTACGCGTTGGGCCGGTACGACCTCTAATATAGGCTGGCACTTAGGCTCTTACGTGTTTGGTCGGTACGACCTCTAATATAGGCTGGCGCTTAGGCTCTTAAGCGTTGAGTTGGTCAGACCTCTAATATAGGGCGTTTTTCCCTCGTCAAAGGGTTTGAAGTTTTTGTGTTCGTCCAACTCTTCGATGGTTCGATAAGAATCTCGATTGTGAGCCTCTATGTGATGATAAATGAGCACCTCGGGAGGTTTCGCTCTATGGTTGAATTGTTTTGAAGCCTTTTCATTGATGGGAGCTGACATGATCGAAGATATTTTGCTTATGCCGAGGGAAACCTTATTAACAAGTTCTTTTCGAAGTATTTTTGAAGTAATTGAAGGCCTGTGGTTTTATATCGCTGGTCCAGCATCCCCTAGTCGCGTAGCCTTATGATCGTGGTCATTGTGTTTGGCCGTAGCCTTTTAGTCCCCGAGTGAGGTAGCTTCAGCGTCTATATCGAGGGTATGCCTTTTTTGGTGTCTTACAAGTTCGAATATATAGCCTTGACTTTAAGATCGGGATTATGCCCTTTGTAAGGTCTTATAAATTTGAGCATGCCTTACTTGAGGTCTTATAGATTCTTTGGTTACTTGGCACAAGTATAATTCATGCCTTCTTTGAGGTCTTACAGATTTGGTATTGCCTTATGGAGGTCTTACATTTTCTAGTACTACCACATGGAGGGCTTTCAGGCTTGGGGTTGCCCGCTTGGGATCTTATGGCCTCGAGTTTTTGATAGCTCGATGAGGTGACAGTCGGTGACAGTTCCCAAGATATCAAAAGTTTTTGGCTCAGGAACCTTTCTTTGTAAACTTGAGATTTCCTCATTGAGGGCTTACGAGCTCAAAGTTTCCGGCGTGGAGGTCTTACGACCTCGAGTTTTTTATGTCAGTTCCTGAGTGGTCAGGAAATTTCTGGCCCTAGGGCCATTTGTTGTAAAAATAGCAAACTTCTTTGAAGCGTAAAGCATTTTGATGGTAAAAGATGCCCTTTTGATTACTTGGTGCAAGTATACATGTTTTCATCATCAAGGGTTTGATTATTCTACGGAAAAGGTTCAAATATGGCCGTGAACTATGTGAAATAGAACAAATATGGCCGTCGTTAATAGTTGGGCCCAAATATGCCCAAACCATCCAATAGTTGTGCAAATTTTCCCTTTCTTTAACGGAAACGGTATTTTTTTGTTTTCTTTTTTTAATTAATTAATATCAAAATATTTTTTTCTAAAAGTTTTTTTTTTCTAAAAACTGAAGGAAAAAAAAACGGAAATATTTTTTTTCCAGTTTTTACAAAAGAACTGAAAAATATTTTCTAAAACAATATTTTTGTAAAAACAGAAATAAAATATAAAAAGAAATTTTCTAAAGCATTGTTTTTGTAAAAACAAAAATTATTTTTATTAAAAATTGAATAAACAAAAAAAAATTGCTTTAAAAAAACTGAAAAATTATTTTCTAAAACAATGTTTTTGTAAAAACAGAAATAAAATCTATAAAGCAATTTTCTAAAGCAATATTTTTGTAAAAACTGAAAAAATGAAAAAAAATTTAATTTAAAAAAACAGAAAAATTATTTTCTAAAACAATGATTTTTGTAAAATCTAGAAAAAAAACTGAAAAGCAATTTTCTAAAGCGGTAGAAACTGGAAAAAACGGAAATTTTTTAAAACTAAAAACTGATAAAAAGAAAATATTTGATTTTTTTCGGCTTTTACAAAAATATTGATTTAGAAAATTATTTTTTAGATTTTATTTCTGTTTTTACAAAAATAATTGTTTTAGAAATTATTTTTCAGTTTTTTTAAATTGATATTTTTCTAAAAACTGGAAAAAAATATTTTAATTTTAATTAATTAAAAAAAGAAAAGAAAAAGTTACTGTTTCCGTTAAAAAGGGCAAATTTGCACAACTATTGGACGGTTTGGGCATATTTGGGCCCAACTATTAACGACGAGCATAATTGTCTTATTTCACATAGTTCACGGGCATATTTGGACTTTTTCCGATTATTATATGCGAACATGTTTTATTTGAACGCTTGGCCCGATATATCATTTTTCTACCGAGACCCTCTTTGGCTCATCTTGATTTCTCCAAGGATGTGATCTGCCGGGGGGATGTTCCCAGTATTCGAGGTTGATTAAAGAGAAGCCTTGAATACTTAATACGTTCTCCTTAGGTAGCATATAGGTGTTGCCTCGTAAAAAACCTTGCCGGTAAAACCCTTATTGGGCTAAAATCTGATCAAAGGAAAAGAGTGCAATGCATGCTTTAAACCTAAGGTCATCAAGCTGAAAAGTGCTTCGATTTTTCTAACCGGACACCTGCACACAGGTTAGTGTAAGACGTAAATAAAAAGAGAGACAGTTATACCTTAGTAGTGATAGCGCTCAAGCCTCGATATGTTTCAACTGCTCGTTCCGGGGACGCGGTACGACCCTTTGCTCATTCACTCAAGAGTTGCCGAGAATGTAGCTTGTGATTGCTACTTCGTTGTTTGCTTATCCTTTGGCTCCTTCGATGTTGAAGGTGTCAATATCAGTGCCACATTGTGTACCGCGAACATCTCTCTTGCTGCATGCTGCTCCCCCTATACCATTTTTATTCCGTCCTTCATTGGAAACGTCATCATTCGATGAACGATTTATGGTACTACTCTCATGTAGTATATCCATGGCCTTCCGAGCAAGGCATTGTACCTCATGTCTCCTTCAATGACGTGAAACTTGACATTTTGGGCTGTGCCATCCACGTTGACCGAGAGGGTGATCTCCTCTTTCGTTGTCTCGCTTGCCATATTGAATTCGATTAGGACTTGAGAGGCAGGCACGATCCGCTCGAGCAGTTCGAGCTGCTCCACCACCCTCGACCTAGTAATGTTGAGCTACCTGATCCACAAGCACACGTTTAATTTGAAATGTATTCACAAGAAAAAAAATTATCAATACGGCGTTATGAGACTGCGGCACGACCTCGATGTCCTCTTCGCTGAATTTCAGAGCGTCCTCGGGTATGTAACCTCGAGTTTGTTTTCCCTGGTGATGGATACTTTTGTTCATTTGACAATGGGTTCCTGTGGGATGTCTATTCCTCCAACGATCATGTGTATGACAAGTTGTGGCTCTTCTATTTCATATTTCCTGTTCGACTCTCTTTTCCAAAATTGGTTTTTGGCTCGGTCGCTGAGGAACTGTCGGAGGTGCCATTTGTTGATTTGTCGGGATACTTCTTCTCGGACCTGTCTGCAATCTTCGGTCCTATGACCGTGTGTGTCCTGAAATTCACACAATAGGTTAGGGTTCCTTTGTGACGGATCTAATAGTATGGGTTTTGGACACCTAGTGTGTTTGATTTTTCCTATGGCTCATACGATATTCGAAACATAAATGTTGAAGTGGTACTCAGATTATCGGGGTGCTTCCCTCGGTCCCGCATGTCTGTCGAATCCGGCACTGCTCACGAGTCCTCGAGGATTCTAACCTTGATCTGCCCTTTGGTCGTTTTGGGCATGTTATGCCTTGGGGCGTTACTTCGATCTTCAGTGTATGGTTGGTACCTTTCCTAGTTTGGCCTTGGTTCATTTTCCAGACCCGCTAGGATATACTAAGCCCGAGGGGCTCCTAGTTAGTTGTCCTCAACCCTAATCTTTGATAGATATCAGTTGTGGACATCCGCCCAAGTCACGACAGGATATTAAACTATGTTCTGCTTTAGCTGCTTCGAAGCTATCGAGCTTCGTTCGTTCAAATGTTGGGTGAAGGCCTGCACTGCCCAATCATCGGAGACTCGTGGCAATTCCATTCGCTCAATTTGAAAGCAAGATACAAACTCCTGTAGAATCTCATTTCTAACTGTTTGATTTTGAAGATGTTAGATTTCCTTGTAGCAACCTTGATGGCGCCAGCATGCCTTAATAAAATAATCTGCCAGCATGGCAAATGAGTCTATCGAATTTGGGGATAGGTTGTGATACTACATCATGGCCCATTTTGAAAGTGTTTCTCCGAATTTTTTTAACATGACATATTCAATCTTGTCGTCCTTCATGTCATTTCCCTTTACTACACAAGTGTGAGCGGCGATGTGCTCGTTGGGGTCCGAGGTTCCGTTGTACTTCGGGATATATGACATTCTAAATTTCTTCATGATGGGATTTGGAGCAGCACTCGATGGGAATGGCTTTTGTACGAATTTCTTTGAATCTACACCCTTCAGAATCGGGGGTGCGCCTGGGATCTGATAGACCCTTGAATTGTAGGTCTCCACCTTTTTTGTCATTAGCTTCTATCTTCTTTTTGCCCGATTCAATCCTCTTTGTGAGTTCCTTGAGCATCTTCATAATAGCGAGCTTCTAACCTGTTGTTGCTCGATCTTGCCGGTAACTGTTCGGCTCAAGAAGCCGTTTCCGGTGGTGCTGTGCTTGGAGTTTTTTTGTAGTTTTGAAGTTGAGTAATCACCAACTGTTGTGCCTGCAACATCTCAAAAATGACGTGAAGGTTAACCTCTCGCTTCTCCCGAGCTGGGGTTCTTTGAACATCTTTTTTGTTTTCTTTGCGTATACTTCCGTTAGTGTGGGAGCTTATATCGACGTGTTGGGCGTTGCGTGAGCCCATATCCAGGGGGATTGGCTCTGGCATGTCCTCGGGGTTTCAAAGTGGTACATCGGCGCCTTGAACAACTACACCATTCTCTCCATGGTCCTCAGGACCGTTGTTTTCATGTGCATTCATCGAGTTAGACAATTTGACCAGGAAACGAAGATTCTTGTACAAGAAAAAGTGTGAAGAATAACTTGTGTTTTCAATAAAGAAGCACTAAAACAATCACTATTTTTTTTAGTCCCACTGTGGGTGCCAAACTGTTTACCTTGAAAATGGTAATTATAATTAAATTTAATTTTATAGCCCTAAAATACATAATTTATATTAATGCTAGTTGTTAAGCGATATATGCTAAGAGTGAGTCAGGAACATGAGATAAGAGCTTGAGGACAGTATGTTATGCAAACCGAATGGCCGTGAATCGAGGTCTGGAGCTGGCCTATGTTGGGCCTTCAGTTCGAGCTAAAGTGTCAGACTAGGGATGGTCAATGAAGAACTAATAGTTCTAAGGACCTTGATGATGGCTCTTTATGATCAATGATGAGTAATAAATGAAGACAATCAATAAAACACAATAGATGTAAGCAATAAAATCAAAGGAGCGACAGTAGGATATGGTTAAGTTAAGGAGCATAGAATGTTCTTGTTCTTGTGTTGAATATCACGTGTCTTACAAAATTATAAGGGTCCCCTTTATATAGGAGGGGAATTCTAACATAGTACATGTGCATTTATTACAGAAATATGCGGATGTTACAACCATTTAATGTCACGTACAAACTTGTACTATTCTTTTAGACCTGGTAAGCTCTAACTACGTGCCTTGGGAATATCCCGGTTCTCTATCATAGCCACCGATTTGCATTGTCCCGAGGTCAAAAATAGGTAACCCTCGAGGTCGAACCTCGGGCTGTTCCTCAAGACTTCTGGAGACGGGATATAGAGTGTTATAATAATCATAAACTCGGACTCTCCGATTTTAGCCGTATACAATCTTCATGACTCACCAGTGCTCAACTGGTAACAAATGTCCGACATCACGTACGAATGAGTAGGAAGGAACCAAAGGCATAAAATTTAACGAAATCAAATCGCACGATGAGGAATCAGGGAAGGGCAGTTCTCCTAATAACGATGTAGCCCCTCAAAGATAAATATAGGTGTCTCTGTACTGATCCGCAAGACTCAACTAGACTTGTTCATGACTCGTGAGAACTAAGTGAACCTAGTGCTCTGATACCAAGCTGTCACGATCCAAATCTCAATATAGGTCGTGATGGCGCCTAACGTAGCCATTAGGCAAGCAAACAATGAACTATCAACTTAATTATTCATTTTATTATTCTTGAAATCATGAATCTTATTTGATAAAGAGATCAATGCATTAAAAAATGGTAGATAAGTACAATTTAATTACAATATAAAGCAACAGTGTGTCAATGTAAAGCAAACCTTAAAGAAATTCCAGAACATCCCAAAATCTAGTGTCACAAGTGCATGAGCATCTACTGGAAGAACATTAATAATACAACATATGTATGGAATACAAGATAGACAGGATATAGTAGATAAATATGATGGAAACTCTATATGCTATGAATCGTAGCATGGAATTCAGCTCACCATAATGTCCTTTTGGCAGCTACACCTATGCACCCAAATGACCACCAAATGAAGCTGTCAGATCCTGCACATTTAGTGCAAAAGTGGAGCATGAGTACGTAAATCAACCCGTACCTAGTAAGTATCTAGCCTAACCCCGAAGAGGTAGTGCTAAGGCGTCGACATTGACACTTACTAGTGGTATAGTAAATCAAATATAACAAAGTAGACAAGTATGGAACATTGTACGTAAAAAATGAGTACAAATATACGCAAATGATACGGTCTACAGCTGAACAATGAACACAAAAGTCCTCAATTATCGGATACCTCTTCAAATAGAATATGTAATAGTCAATTTCAAACCAACGGTCACATCTCAAGTCAGGAAACTCATGAGTATCGGGACTCCTTATCAAGTATTTTGCAAGATTCTGCTGAGGCAAGCGGCCCGATCCCATTAGAGTGTTTCATAGAACTGTCGAGGAAAACAACCCGATCCTATAAGAGTGCTTCATAGAACTGCCAAGGCAAACAACGTGATTTCGTAAGAGTGTGTTACAATATTCTGCCGAGGCGAACGATCCGATCCCATAATAGTGTATTATAATATTTTGCTGAGGTGAACGGTCCAATCCCATAAGGGTGTGAAGCTTTTAAGGATCTATGACCCCACTCACGAATATACGTGTGAGTTATGGAATTCGAGAAAAACTTTTTGATGAGTATGCATAACGTGGGAGAAATTCGAAAGAAGTACAATCCTAACAGCTAATCAAGTAGCTTTTCAAATATCTAAAATAGCGAGTCTAGTCTCATGTCATAATGCAAATCAAAGTAATTAAACATGCAATAATAACTCAATTAGTACAATTAAAGCATGACGTGAATATAGCATACACAGGACAATCGTTACCTCACACATGTGTAGCTCCCATAACTTATAGCATGTAATAATTATAACACCTACAGAGTAAACTCCCCCGCACAAGGTTAGACAGGAGATTTACCTTGCTCCGAAGTAACATAAATGGCTCTAGCGTCTCTCTAGCACATCTACCAATACCCATCGACCCGAAACTAGTCAAACAATCATGAAAAGCAATAAAAATTTAATCCAACACTCACAGTTAGTTAATTTATAATAAGTTTTCAACTCCGCACAAAAAGTCAACAAAGTCAACCATCAGACCCATGTGACCGAATTTCAAGAAATTTCGAAGATAAACGTAACCCATAATGCCACAACCTCGAATATATAATTTAATCTTAATCTCAAGTCCAATTTCATTGTCAAACAAAAATAGCTAATTCAAGGTTTCTTCGAAATCCCATGATTTCTAAAAATTTTCTATCTAAATATCCATATATAACCAAATGTATATAGCTTACAACACGTGGAATAACTTACCTCATGATAAATGATGGAAATCTCCTCTCCAATAGCTTCAAAAATTGCCTAACTAAGTGAAAATCAAAGAATATGAGCCGAATCACGTATTAAATCAAATCTGCCATGGTCCGCTTTTCTTCGTGATCGCGGAAAAAGCCTCGTGATCGCGAAAGCCAACTCCTCACAACTACCCAGCTACACTACACGTTTGCAACCTCCTAAAAGCGTTCGCGATTTCCAGCTGACCCTGCCCTTCGCGTTCACATTCCTCACCTCGCGTTCGCGAAGGCCTTCTATCTCACAACCTTCCCCGCTCCCAGCGTTCTTCGCGTTCATGATCAAGCCTACGCATTCGCGAAGTACAGCCAGGTCCTTCTCTATGTTCGGGTGAACCTCTTGAGTTTGCGAGGAGAATAATAGGGGCCCTTGGTTAGTCTTCTTTGCGATCAAAGGACCACCTTCGCGATCGTGAAGCACACCAGCACACCAGAACACCAGCAGCATCAGAGCACCTAAACTTGGTCCGAAACCACCCCAAATCACACCCATAGCACCCAGAACCCTGTTCAAACACACCAACCAATCCGAAAATAGTGCACAAATATGCTCGAGGCCTCAAATCACACCAAATAACATCCAAGAAACGAATAAATGATCAACATTGTTCTTTTAGATTTCAAACCTTCAAACTTTGACAAACGCGTCTGAATTATACTTAAACATCTCGGAATGACGCCAAACTTTATGCACAACTCAGAAATCACGATACAAACCTATTCCAAGGCTCGTAACCTCAAATGGACTTCTATAAAATCAAGGTCCACTTCAAACCAAACTTAGGAGATTCTTAAACTTTCAAAATGCCAACTTTCCATAATAAGCGTCCAAATGCTCCCGGACCACCCGATACTTAACCCGAACATACGTCCAAGTCCAAAATTATTGTACGAACATATTGGAACATACAAATCTCGATTCTGAAGTAGTTTACTCAAAAGATAAACCCTGATCATCTCTTCCAACTTAAAGCTTTCGAACTGAGAATTTTCTTTCCAGCTCTTCTCTGAACTTCCCGAAATTGAATTCCGACTACACGTAAAAGCTATAAAATATGAAGTGAAGTTACTTAAGGCCTCAAACCGTCGAATAACGTGCTAGAGCTCAAAACGACCGACCAGATCGTTACATTGTAAGAAAAATTCTAGGACCTATTTTGAAGACCTTATATATTTTTGTTGTGCACCATTATTTATCTTTATCATCCTTCTGCCTGCGTCATTAACCATTAGATTCACTAATAGACTAAAATATTTCTAAGTACAGCGTATAAACACAAAATGTACCAAAGATGGCCCTAATACATTGTGAAAGGAGATGGACATCTGGTTTAGATACCTTTGCTTTAATTTCAATCAAAAATAAAAGTTCTTTTTCCCGTATTAACCTTTTTTACTGCGATCCTATTGGATGAACGGGATGATATGTATTATATACTCTTTGTGCTTTACTATTTGAACCTTCTAAATCGAAAAAGAAAAAAGAAACAATATCTTTCTTATCCCCAACATGGAGATCAGAGCTTCATTGGATAAGGAATATCTTATTTGTTCATATTTATCTTTTGGGTACATTGAATTTTCGACTTCTTCTAATTAATTATACGATCAAAATCAGCTAATCCTCCACATGCTCCATTCGGAAAACTTTTCTATTCGCACTATTACAATGTTTCTTCTATTGATAATATTTACAATGTTTCCCATTAATATAGAAAATATACCCTGACGTAAAGGTTAGTGACTTATTTTACTACTCAAATTAGGTTATACGGAAATAACTTTATTATTACTACACGCCCTTTCAACAATTTTTTCATAATAAAAAATAAAAAATTCTAGTGGAGAGGACTTGGTGAATGAGGAAATGTTATACATTTGGTGCCGTGTGCATGGGCAGAGCTAGACGGTTGGTTACAGGTTTACGTGAATTTAAACAAAATGGTTGGTACTTCTTTCATTGTCATTTCATTTGTGAATATTGTATGCGTATATTTTAGTTCCAAGGGATTAGTGTTTTCACAACAAAATAACAGTATATATACTCGCATTCCAAGCTAGTTATAGTTGGTCTCTTTATAAAGATTTAGACCCAAAACTACGATGATTCCAAGATATGGACACGCATAAAGAAAGCAATATACTGATCGTTGCATTAGTTGAAATGTTTCTTGGCTCGAGGGTGATCAAACTCAGAGGCCAAGTCTGTTCAATTTGTGTAGTTTGCATTTATTTTCTTATCATCAATTTCCATATTAATCTGTCTTCTTAATTTGTATCAAGTTATATATATCATGTATTCTTAAAACCGCGTATAAATTCAATTCTTATTCAATTTTAAGGGTAAACACATTCTTCACGTTCTTTTTTTAAATCCAAATGTCCATCTTATAATAAAAAGAAAAAAGGTGGATTAATTTAGTCAAAATTTAGCCAAATATTCAACTTGTATAAAATATCATTTGCTTAATTCCTTGGACTACTCGTTTCTTCTTTGAATAGCCAACCAAGTTTCATTGGAAAAATTGACTAACCATTAAATAAATCGCCAGGCCTTGCTATAAAAACCTGTCTTCCCATAATGGTTTTCATATACAAATCACTTCAAAGAAAATAGAAAGATCGTATTATATCCAAAATATAGGAATATGGCAAAGTCACTAGTAAGCTACACAACTTTCCTTGCTCTCCTCTTGTGCTTCCTCCTAATTTCATCCAATGGTTGGTACTTGTTTCATTATTATTTCATTTGTGAATATTATATGCATCTACTTTAACTCCAAAACATTAGTGTTTTTACGGAAAAATAATAGTATATATACCCCACTACCAAGCTAGTTATAGTCGGTCTCTATATAAGCTATCATAAGAACGGAAGCTATTACCACAGTAGCTGTATGAATCAAAGCAGATACTTAGATGACTAATATGACCACTAGCCTTCAAGCCCATTCCCTGAGACAAGACTTTGATCGCTCTTAATTCTTGGACCGACCGGAAAAGATTCAAAGCTAAGAGAGAGATGTTATTTGGACCAAAACTACAATCTAATATTACAAAAAGTTGCAAAGATTCATTATAAATTTATTAATTTTATGCTAGTTGTTAACTTGCTATAATCCTTTCATAGTACATGCAGCTAGCACCTAGCTATTCCTTTGCACGCTCATATACGAACTTGAAAATATGAAATGATTATCATTATTGTTATAACTTATGATAAGAAACATATATTTCAACATTTGTTAGAAGAAATTTATATATTCCAATTCAAATAAATGATTTTAACCAAAAAAAAAAACTTCTAATAAGTTTTTCCATGTAGAGATGCAAGCTGCCCAGGGCAAACTTTGCCGAAGGAAGAGCAAGATATTAGATGGCTCTTGTTTGATTAGCATAAATTGTGACAAATACTGCAAAGAGAAAGAGGGGGCAGAGAGGGGTATGTGCTTTAAAAACGACGTCTTTAGACACTATTGCTACTGCTTCCACAAGTGCAAATAAGTATCGAATGCTCTTACAATTCTTGTTTCTTATGTATAATAAATAAAAAGTGATATGTTGCCATGTGTGTGAAAGAATAAATATACTACCAATTCACTAGAATTGTGATGATTGTGAGAAGATAGTACTAAATTATGTTTGTATTATGTTTGTACAATGTTTTTTTATAGGGCCCGTACGGTAGTTTTTGATAGCAATTGAAATAATCAAAATAATGTTAAGAATTTTTGTGAGGTTATTCTGACTAAGTTGGTTATTATGATTAATTGCATATTAAAATTTACATTTAATACTATTAAAGTTCAATGCCTTCAACATAATATTTCCAATTAATCTAAAAAACTAAAACATTAAGGCAACTATTTTTATGTCTCAAATCAACTTAAAATCTTAAATATGAATGTATGGAGAACATGCAAGACAACAATTTATATATCTCCTTAAATAGCTTGTACCCTCCAACTTTGGATGATGAGTGTAGAATCACCGGGCATGATTTAACTTGAATTAAGAATTTGAGTTTGAGAAATGAGAGTTGAGTGAAGACTTGAATACTTCAATTTGAGTTTGAGAAATGAGATAGATTGATGATTTTGTGAGAAAAATAAAAGTATGAGGGGGTATTTATAGTTGAAAATAAGGAAAAAATATAATTATAAAAAACGATTTGGGTTAAAATAAAGTTGGGGGGGGGGGGGGATATGGCTATTTTAGAAAGCCCAAACGGCTATTTTTGCAGGCAAACAACCATTTTTTAAATGTTGAACAGCTAAAAAAAATTGGAATTTAAAAAAAAAAGTAATCGCTGGGCCCGTTTGAGCCCGTTTAGGGTCGGTTGAATGGGCCCACTTAGGACCCATTCCCAGACCCAAATGGTCCCAGTCCTAGCGGGCTTCTTCAATGAACCTGCCCTCTTCGGCCTCAAGCCCCCAAGTCCCGGGTTTAAACGGGTAGGCCCGTTTAGGCCCATAACCCACATGGGCTCACGGTCCTAGGCCGGGCTCGGACCTAATAAGCCCACTTGCCACCCTTATGTGTCCTTAAGCAATTTAAGTCCTTACTGTTTGTCACGACCCAAACACCCACCGGAGCCGTGATGGCGCCTAACACTATGTATATGGTCAAAATTGGAAGAGCTCGAATTTGAGGTCATACGAAACCCCAAGACTCGAATGAGGGCAGCACGAAGTAAAGAGCAGAGATAAGTGGAAAATGCATATCTCGAGGGAGTAAATCGAAGACCCGGCATGATCTGCCTCGAAGCCAGTATAATTTTGATGACACTTTAGAAAGAGCGGTAATTACTCTAGGACGCGTGGATCGCGGAATAAATTAAGGAATAAGATTTGTACGAAATGGTACAAGGCTGTACTAGGTTATTATACAGTTGTACCAATAGAATTCTTTGCCATAATGGAAAATGTACCATGTTAGGGTTTTCCCCTTCATAAAGGGGACCCCAATCTTTGTAAAGATCATCTCATTTTTTCACTGCAATAGAATATTCAACTCTGCTTTTCTCGTTTACTGTGCTCCGTAATTGTTCTTCAGCTTTAGTATTTTTCCTTTATTGTTCATAATTCATTGGATCTTAGGTCATCTTGAGGTCCCCGAGATAACCGAGCTCGAGGTCCCCATATCTCTAGCAACATTGGTTTGGTTTATCAATTCTTCTTATAGAAACCAAAATATTACTTGAATATTCACTAGTATTGTAATAAATCACATATCTTCAAAACCATAAATTATCTTTAATTGTTACTTACATTTTTTAAGGTAAACAGTCTGGCACCAACTGTGGGGCTAAAGATAATAGTGATTATTTTAGCGCTAGTTTTCTATTAACACACGTTATTCTTCACACTTTTTGTTGTCAAAGATTCTTTGACTTCAGGACAAGATATGTCTCGCTCGACAAATGTACCTGCTTATGACAGTGAGAGACTCGGAGAAAATAGTGGTATAGGGGTTGGTGTACCACCAATAAACCCCGAGGGAGAGTCAAATATGAAGCCAGTTGATATATGTTCGCACGGACCCCGTAAGAAATACACGCGGTGAAGCTCGGCCAGGGGACCAAGTAACTCCAGGAATGGAAGAAGGGGGATTCAGCCTCCAAGTGATATTCGTGATGTTGCAAACTTCGCAAGTCACCATCGCTTAACTTTAGAGTGAGAATAATACTCCAAACACACTCAAACCAGTGAACAGTTGGCATGTTGAACTAACGCTAGAGAGGCCCGATGAATGTGGAGCGGGGACTGACCCCACGATTATGAAAATCCTCGAAGAACACACTAAGAGGATCGAGTCTGGAGAAAAGAAAATTGAGGACAATGACAGAAGGTGGAAATATACAACTCGAGGGTCGACCAAATACCAAGAGCACCTCCGATTTTGAAAGGACTGGACTCGAAGAAATTTGTGCAAATCCATTTCCCCAGAGTGTGGCTCCGAAGCCCATCCCGAAAAAGTTTCAGATGCATAACATCCCAAAATACAATAGGGCCACTGATCCCAACGATCAGATCACAACATATGCTTGTGGCATAAAAAGAAATCATTTGAAAGACGATGAGATTGTCTGTTTTGCTAAAAAAGTTTCGGGAAACTTTGTCTAAGGGTGCCATGATATGGTACCTTAACTTACCCCCGAAGTCTATGACTCCTTTCCCATGTTGGAAGACTCATTTGTAAAGGCACATGCCACTGCCATAAAGGTCCTAAAAAGAAAGTCCGATGTATTCAAAACAAAGCCAAAGGAGAATGAGATGCTGAGGGAGTTTGTATCCAAGTTCCAGTCAGAATGAATGGAGTTACCACCAGTCTCCGATGACTGGGCCGCACAAGCCTTCACGTAGGGGCTAAATGAAAGAAGTTTGATAGATTTGAAGCAACTGAAGTAGAACATGATCGAGTATCCTGCCGTGACATGGGCGGATGTGTATAACAGGTACCACTCAAAACTTAGGGTCGAGGATGAATAGTTAGGAGACCCCTTGGGCTCAGTGTACCCAAGCAGGTTACTAGAAAATGAATTTGGGAATGCAGATGGCCAAGGTCAAATAAGGAAAAATATCATCCATACACCGAAGATTGAAGGAACATTTCAAGGCATAACATACCTCGAAAAGAGAAAAGAATAGATCGAGGTCTAAGTTTCGGGGGACTCATGAGCAAAATCGGATTTGTTATGAACTCGACACCGGTAGATGCACCTCGATTATTAGTACAACTTCAGCGTTGATGCCTCGAATATCGTCTCAGCCATTGGCAAAATCAGAGACACTAGATGCCCCAAGCCTATGAAGACCGATCCTTCTCAGAGGAACCCGAACTTGATGTGCAAATATCATGATACTCATGGGCATAAGACTGAGGATTGCAGGCAGCTTAGAGAGGAGGTAGCCCGGTTGTTCAACGAGAGACATCTTGGTAAATTTCTCAGTGATCGGGCAAGAACCATTTCCAAGAAAGAGATGCAAACAGGAAGAATGAACCTAAAGAACCTCAACATGTTATTCACATGATCGTTGGTGGAGTCGACGTCCCAATGGGACCGATATTCAAAAGTACCAAAGTATCCATCACAAGGGAGAAACGGAGTCGAGACTACATGACCGAGGACACCCTAACATTCATCGAAGAAGACGTCGAGGCCTTATCTCAGCCTCACAATGATGCTCTAGTAATTTCTATCCTTTTAAATAAAGTTCAAGTTAAATGTGTTCTCGTGGATCCTGGTAGTTCGGCAAATATAATGGGGTCAAGGGTGGTGGAGCAGCTCGGGTTGCTCGATCAAATCATACCAGCATCTCGTGTTTTGAATGGCTTCAATATGGCGAGTGAAACAACGAATGGCAAAATCATACTTGCAGTTAACATGGTCAAATCTATACAAGACATCAAATTCCATGTCATCGAAGGTGAGATGAGGTATAATGCTTTGCTTGGAAGGTCGTGGATCAGTATCATGAGGGCGGTGCCATCGACCCTCCATCAAATGATGAAGTTTACAACAAAAGATGGCGTGAAAAAAATATATAGAGTGCAGCATGCAGCTAGGAGATGGTTGCAGTACACGACTTGGCACCAGTATTGACACTTTTCACATCGAAAAAGTTAAAAAACGAACAAGTGGCCAACTAGCTAACACATCCCATACCCTGAGTTGAGACCGAGGAACAGGTGTTCGATGAACGGGTTGTCGAGGATGAACAGAAAGATTCCCTCATCCCCTGAGCCTTTGTTTCACCAGAGGAATTAGATGTGATGATGTCTACGATAGAAGAACTTAAGCGTGTCGTATTGATCGAGCATCTTCCAGAACAAAAGGTATACCTGGGGACGGGGTTAACTCCTGAATTCAGGAAAAAACTCATTCAATTTTTTACCAACAACATTGATTGATTTGCCTGGTACCACTTAGATATGACAGGGATCCTACCAAAGGTAACTACCCTTTGACTAAGTGTTGATTCCGGATTTAAACCAGTGAAACAAAAGAGGAGACCTCAGTAAGCATGCATTTGTTAAAGAAGAGGTCCTTGCCTGCAGAGGACCATTTGACCTATTTGCAGGGGAATCAAGATAAACCCAGAAAAAATCAAAGCCATCGAGGACACGAATCATGAAGCTATGAACACTTCTCTCGAACTTCTAGATGAAAAAGATGAGTCCACCTCAAATCCAAATACAAAGTACTGAAAGGTATTACAACAGAAGGATGAACCTTTGATATTTCGGAGTTGGGACTTAGTCCTTAGGAAAGTCACTCTCAACGCTTTATTCCCAAATGAAGGAAAACTAGGCCCCAATTAGGAAGGAATGTATCATGTCCTCAGTGTCATAAGGAAAGGATCTACAAACTTATCACAATGGAAGGCTAGAAACTACCAAACAACTAGAATGTATCGTTGCTCAAACACTACTATTACTAAAGTATAAACTTTTCCCTTCTTCATTTGTATTTAAAACTAACTCCTTGCAAATAATTCGATTGAAAACATCGAGGCATCTTCTCTGCGCGAAGACCTTGGGTTTTAAAACATGCGTTGCACTTTTTTTCCCTTGGATTGTGTTTTGTCCCAAATGGGTTTTACCGAGAAGGTTTTTAACGAGGTAATACCTACATACTACCTAAGGAATATTCAACAAGTATTCAAGGATTCTCTTTAATCCACGTCTAACACTGGGGGCATCACCCTCGGAGAACACATTCTTGAAGAAAACAATTCTTGCCAAGAAGAGCCTCGATATGGAATGGTGTAAGGGGCCAAACGGTCAAATGAAGCTTGTCCATGTAGAATAGTCGAGCCCCTAGAGGCAAAACATGTAGCACGTATCAATTATTTGAAGAAGCATTTTTATTACATCAAAACACTTATTGCCTTAAAGAAGTCCATTATTTTCACATTTAACAGCTCAAGGGCCAAAAACCCGAATACTCAGGGATTGCCATCGACAATCAACACATCGAATCATCGAACACTCGAACTTATAAGACCTAAATGAGGCACACTCAAAATTATAAGACCTCTATGAGGCACACTCGAACTTATAAGACCTCAAAGTGGCACACTCGATCCCAAAAGACCTCAAAGAGGAATCCCCTCGATATTAAGGTCAAGGCAATCACACTCGGGTACTAAAGGCTACGGCCATATAAACAACTACGGTCATATAAAAGGATACGGCCAAAATAATGCGGCTCGAAGATGTCCGACTTCCACTATCATGACCGAGATCAAAAGTCGAATTGGCCATTTAAATCATGAGATCGAATTTTCACCTAACATGAGTAGGATTCAACACAAACCAAAAAGGAGGAAAAAATAAAATCCCTTTATATTTCCAAAAGATAATTAAAAAAATATATTTACAATGCCTACGATGGGTCATTACATAGGAACAAGGAACCAAAGAAAAGAAAAGAACCTATTCTACTTAAAGGGCCAAATCCTCGAGAGCGGCGCCTTCGAGAACCTCCTCCGAGACATCAATAGATGAAGAAAAGGATATAACTTATCAAAGAGCAAAAGATTTTGAGAAACGGAGAAAATTGGGGCCTAGTTGAATGGATCTTGTCAGCACAACTATTCTAAAGCCACTCCCTGAGACGATGCACTAGTGTGGGAAGCAAAAGCTAGTAGATAACAGTACCACCTCACCTCCATGAAAAACAGAAGGAAGAAGTGCCTCACCAGGTTAACGTTAAGAGAGAGACAGGGAAAATATCACATATCTCCTGCTACAGGAAAGGTTTTGCGCACATTTTTAGTTGCTTCAAATTGAAGCTTCAAAAAGAAAAGACTAGGTGTAACTACTAAAGTTGCTGCCATCTGACCAGGAGCTCACAGGTTTTGAATCATGAATGCAGATGATTAGATGAAAAAATAAAGAGGGGAAAGCACCAGAGTAAAAATGGTAAATGAACACAGTCCTTGTCCAAATCGGATAACATCATATTTATAGAAAGGCGGTGATTATTTCGGCTGCGCAAGCGGCCGACCGACACTATTGTGCATTTTATGTTCCGGGGAAGAGCATTACATGACATTTCTGATCACTTCAAGCACCTACATCACAGGTATGACGTCATCCTAAAAGACTAGGGAAAATCAAGGTCCAAATCATTTCTTACTCTAAACGCAGATCCAAAACGGACGAAGGCTGAGACTTTGTTACCATTCTACACGGGCCTAAGGGTCGCGCCACTAAAAGTTTGATCTAAGATCAAGAATTACCTAAGACCTTAAGAGGCATCATTATAATCAGTGAAGAACCTAAGGCTTCATCACATCCTAAGTTCGAACCAACGCTCGGGCTAATAATTTGGGTTGTACAAGAAAATTTTCTATAAATAAAGAAAAATGATATTTTTCTCAAACCAAGGTCAAAACAAAAGTTCCTTTATATTCATGAAAGACACTTACAAAACTTCCCCGCAGAGCCCTGACATAAAATAAAGAAATTAAAGAGGACCTAGACTATTGTCGGTGTCACTGGCTCGGAGGTAGCTTTCCCCGTAGTTACATCTTCGGAACCTTCGATAGCTTGATTTTCACCAGCCTGATCTTCGGGGGCCTTATCCTCTTCGGGGACTTCATATTCGTCCTCCCTACTCTCAGAGACGCTGTCAGATTCCTCATCATTAGAGAGTAGTGCAACTGCCTCTTCTTCCAAAACCTTCATCTTCTCAATTTCTATAGAAAGGTCTAAACCTTTGGCATGCACTTCCTCGAGAGTATTCAATCGAGATTCAGGCCGAGCATGTTTAACGGTGCAGGATAACTTAAGCTCAGCTGTAGCAGATACATCTCTAGCCCGAGCATGGGCAGCTGCAGCATAGTTTCGATATGAGCATTGGCAGCTGCAGCATCGTTTCGATATGAAAACACGAAGGCATCAGCTTCGGACATAACCTTAGATGACTTACTGGCCGACTCAGAGTGAAGCTTCGTAAATCTACGAACATCCTCATTTGCAATACAAAGCTGACTCTCGGCTGAGGACAGCTGTTCCCAGAGACAGTCGTTATAAGAGGCCAAGCAATCCATATTTCGCTTCCACTCGAGGGTTTCAACCTCTTTGCTCTAAAACTCACCCGGAGCTACTCCACCAGGTCATCCTTTTCCAGGAACTTCAATGGCAGAACATAGAAGGCAAACAAATAAGTTCATAATACGCTCATAAAGGTGAAATTACCTTTTCAACGAGCTCGGCTCACTCCTATAAAGCTTTCACATAACTAACTCGAGGATCATTGAGTTCCCCCTCTCTTTTGTCATAGAGAACATTGAGTTTATCCATCGCTGAAATAAGATTCCCGAGCTCATCTTCACATTGGGCAAGTTCAGCTTGAGATCTGGAAAAAGCCAGATCAAAGAGCATCGTAGACTAAATACCAAGGAAGGAGGTTAGAAAAGCACAAATCAAACTCTGAATGTAGCTGTTAAGTAAAAATTTACTTGCTTTTGAAGCTTCTCAGCCTCTTCAAGGATGAAGAGGCGTCACGATCGGGGCCCTTTTCGATCCCAGAAAGATATTCGCCGAAGATGTCTTTTTTCCCCTAGGATGTTCCCATATCAAGAGTCTTGATATCTTAGGCATCCCGTATTGTCCCCTACAAAAATGACAGGCCTGGCGGAGAGTCATCTACGTCAATAACCTTGAGTGGCTTTATGGGGTCTTCTCTCTCCTTTGAGGAAACTCGGTGCTAGGTTCGCTGAGTTCATCGACCAAGTTCTCTTCAGAGCATGGAACTTTGTGGCCTCTAGTAGGTTCATGAAAATTGCTATAATTCCCCCGGGAACTTCCTTAGCTTTAGGGTGATCTTCTTCAGTGGACTCCAGCGCAACAACCTTTTAAGTATCAGTGCCTCCTTCTCTTAGAGTTGTTATCGGGCGATCATCTTTGTCCTCGGCCTCTTCATCTTCATCACGAAGACGTACCACAACTTTTGGAGTCAAAGCCACTGTATAAGCGCTAGGTTTTTGAAGCTTGGCCTTTTTCATCTTCGAGAACTCCATCAGCGACCCTTTCCTTCTTTTCTTGTCCTTTGCAGGTTTTTTGGTCTCTCCCTCGCCAGGTGGGGGCGGCCTCATAAAAACAACATCTCTGAGGCCTGAACAAGCGTAAAGATATGTGTATTTCTAAGGAGTATTTCATTAAGGGGTTTGAACATGCAAATATTAAAGAATTAATATGGTTTTTGGCCTCGCATCGACCATTGGCCAAATCGCACCAAACGTGCTCAACATATGTGAAAGTAAAAGCTAGTTGCCAAACCCAGTCCGAGAGGTCCGCAACCACACTTGGAAACCAATATACGGTTGTATCATCAAAAAGGGAATTGGCTCAAACGAAAAGTAAAATTTCTATGTAATGAAACATGCTTGAGAGGTCTGTACTTACGCTTTGTATTCCATTCCTCGGGGAAAGACATCTTTTTGGCAGGAATCAGATTAGAGGTCCTAACTTGAACGAAATGGCTCATCCACCATCGCTTTATATCCTCGTAGATGCTAGAAAAGAAGGATTTTGGAGATCGACGTTGCAACTTTACCAGACCACCTCCATAGAGATGAGGGCTGTATAATCTGATCAGCTGGTTGAGGGTAAATGGAATTCCCTTGACTTTGCTCGAAAAGTACCTAATTAGGTAAATAGTCCTCCAGAAGGAAGGATAAATTTTTCCAAGTGTCACTTGGTATTGGTGGCAGAAGTCGAGGATCACTTGGGTTTGGAATGTGCAAAGAGGGATCTACTATGCCTAAGGTAAATGGGTATGTGTATATACTTAGGTACCCCACTTTGTAAGTGGTGATGTCTTTATTAGGTGTAGGGCTCTCCACGTGCACCTCGTCTCCCCAATGACAATATGCGTTCACTTGTTTGAGATCGGTTATTAATCTAATATACCGAGACATGGTTTCACATCTTGTCAACCTTGAAATCAGATTATGTATTACAAAGCCAGGGGGTACACTTCTCAATGCTAGGAGGTACCACTATTTTTCTCTTCAACGAGCATGGAGACAAAGAGGCCTTCTCTTTTTATGGGACTGTCTTCGATGTTTTTTTTGTTTTTGTTGTAAAAATTCAGAAGAAGGAGAAGGAGCGGGTTAAGAAAAAGGCACAAGGGAGGGATAAGTTCAGAGAAGGTTTGATGGTATTGTAAAAGTAAAAGTCTTAAAAATGAAGGATTAGAGTATTTATAGAGGATGTCTGAAAGTGTTGGAGAAGCTAAACGGGCGATCAATAGCTGTCTTTCATTAAAAGCTTTTAAAGAACTGTATAGGCGTGGGTTTCGCATTACTTTTCAGTCGCATAGACCACTAACCTCACTAGATGGATATCATGATCTACCTCGAGGGCAGTTCAAATTTGATGACACTAAAGAAAGAGCATGAATTTCTCAAGGACACATGGATCAGGGAATAAATTAAGCGATAAGATTTGTACAAAATAGTACAAGTCTGTACTAGGTTGTTATACATCTGTACCAATAGAATTCATTGCCATAATTGGAAATATACCATATTAGGGTTTTCCCTTCTATATAAAGGGGACCCCAATCTTTGTAAAGATCATCTAATTTTTTCTACTGCAATAGAATATTCTACTATACTTTTCTCGTTTACTGTGCTCCATAATTGTTCTTTAGCTTTAGTATTTTTATTTTATTGTTCATACTTCATTGGCTCTTAGCTCACCTCGAGGTCCTTGAGATAATCGAGCTCGAGGTCCCCATTGCTCTAGAAATATTGGTTTGGTTCATCAATTCTTCTTACTTAAGTTTAATATTACTTTTATATTCACTAGTATTGGAAGTGAACCATATATTCACATATATTTAAAATCATAAATTATCTTTAATTGTAACTTACATTTTTCGAGGTGAACACAATACTTCCTAGGCAACCCAAAAATTTCACTGTAACAATAAAACTCCAAATAGCAGAACTTGATAATTTCAACAGCGGTAATATCATAAAATATCTATAGATAACGACAATAACGTAACTACAACTATCCCAAAGATCTAGTGTCAACGAGCAGTATTGAATATAAAATACAGAGTCAATACCCAATACAAGACTTTCTGAATGGTAGAACAGTGATAACAAAATAAACTAGAAGAGGACTTTAACGTCTACAAATGACATAAGAGCTACCTCGCAGTCTCCACAAGTTGAAACTGGTGCGAACCTCTACAAATCAGCGCACCACGAAGTACCTGGATCTGTATATAAAGTGCAGAGTTTAGAAGTGTACATATAATCTCATGTACTCAAAAAGTATCTAACCAAACCTCGGGTTGAGAGCAGTGACGAGCTCATAAGAAAGTCAAGGTCAAACACCAATATTTACTAATAACTCGTACTATAATGAAGATAGTAAAAGTAAAGAACTCAAAGGATATTATCTTTAGATTGTTCACATTTACGGAAAAATTAAACATCTTTCCAAGTATAACAGTAAAAGCCCAATCATTCTCCAAAATCACTAAAATATGAGTTTAACAAGGAAACTGTGATTTTTTAAACTTTCAACAATAGATAAGTCAACTCATTTACCGGCAAGCATGAAGAAAATACATTTATATGCTTACATGTCAAACATACACGCCAAGTCAATAAAACCGTAGTGAAATAATCAAATACACTCATCCTCAGCACACTCATGGTGCCCGGTGAAATTACCTCTTACAATCACACAAATAACCACACTCAACATTGTAAGGGGTTCTGGTATAAATTCCCCTCATCAAAGCACATATATCTCATTGTGCCTGCAGACACAATAATATCAGACTCTAGAGGGACCGAGCCGCTCAAAATATAAATATTTGCAATCCAAGATAATCTATAATACGGCTCTATAACCCACACCAGCCATCAACCGCTCAAGTATCAAAGGCACACATTTCCTAGAACTCAATGCAAATCATATCACATGTAGAGGAAACAACATCATGCGATATGACATAAAAATAATATGCTGAGACTGAGATATAACATGCATTTGAAGAATTATGACTTAAAATATGACTATAGTCAATGAAAACAACTCAAAATAACAAGAATACATCTATCATGTCTCAAAGATCTAGGCATATACGTACACATTATTTTTAAAGTGAATTTTATACTGAATTATTATTCAGGTAGATAAACACGAATATAAAAAGGTGTGAAAGCAAACGAGTCTTGTAAGGGGTTCTGGTATAAATTCCCCTCATCAAAGCACATATATCTCATTGTGCCTGCAGACACAGCAATATCAGACTCTAGAGGGACCGAGCCGCTCAAAATATAAATATTTGCAATCCAAGATAATCTACAATACGCCTCTATAACCCACACCAGCCATCAACCACTCAAGTATCAAAGGCACACATTTCCTAGAACTCAATGCAAATCATATCACATGTAGAGGAAACAACATCATGCGATATGACATAACAATAATATGCTGAGACTGAGATATAACATGCATTTGAAGAATTATGACTTAAAATATGACTATAGTCAAGGAAAACAACTCAAAATAACAAGAATACATCTATCATGTCTTAAAGAGATACGCATATAGCGTACACATTATTTTTAAAGTGAATCTTATACTAAATTATTATTCAGGTAGATAAACACGAATATAAAAAGACGTGAAAGCAAACGAGTCTCGTAGTAGCCTAAAGTCTATAGAATAATGAATACCATGGTGTACGCACACAAGGCAATTACCTAGCACGTTCATCATCCCCCAACACGTCTCATACATCATATTTTGTAGGGATTATTAGCCTCAAACCAAGTTTGATATGTTACTGATAATAGGATATATAAACTATATTTACAACCTAGATTTACCATGCTCCATTATTTTTTTATAGGCTAAATGACAACTAAATGCTCTAGTTGGTGTTTTTTTGCTTCGCATGGACTAATCCAAGTTAGGAAGAGTTATGAAGTATTTTGGAGTCAATAATGTGAAGAAAAAGTCCAATCAAGAAGCACCTGAGTGGAAAGAAGAAAAACATGGACTAGGTTGGAATCCACCGCGACCACGGTTGGACCGCGACATGCCAAAGACGAGAGGAAGAATGTTTATCTCTCACTGCGGTCGCACGCATTCTGCCGCGACCGCAGTGAACTATGCAGTTGCCTGGAACTTTTGGGACCAAAGTGTAACTCAGGAAAAACATAGTCCAAACCCTTATAAACTCAAAGAGCTCGCCCAAGAAAGTATCAAGCTAGTTTTTAGAGTACTTTGGAGGGTTGATAGAACCAATTGTTGGAGGATGGAACCAATTGTTTGATGAAGTTTTGACTCAACTTTGTTATAATCGAGCCAGATTTATTATATGATTGTTCACCTACGTTTTCTATATTGATTAACTAAATGGGCCCTTGATTGTTGCTTGAGAAAGAATACTATGTTAGACTGCTGATGAACAATACCACTTTTTGGTAATTGAAGAGATTCATTACTTGAACCTAAAAGTGAGGTTAGAGATAACGAAACTTTGGTGGGACAATTCAGAGCTGCACAAATTATCAGTTAGAGTAGTTCTAGAGAATCCTCACAGAGTATTACGGCGAAATTATAGCAAGAGAGTTAAGACTTAAACTAGCAATTGGGGAAATCAATGCCGTAGACCTTTTTACCATTGAATTATCTTTGATTTACATATTGTTATTTTTAATATCCTTTGAAGTAGTTAAACCAAAACCCAATCGTTATTGATAAAAATCTTGCATTTGGAAATTGTTTGAATTGATAATAGCATTAACAAGAGTTGTAATAGATAGGTTAGATCGCAGAGAATTCAACTTTGATCATAAAACCAGAGTATATTTGCATGACCACTTTAATTTTTAGAAGGCACAGTTGGGCGTGATCAAAATTTAGTATCGTTGCTGGCGAGTTAACAGTGTTATTTATTACAACTTAGAAGTAGTGCTAGAATTATTAGTTTAGATCAATTTTCTAAGGTGTTAAACAATTTTTTTCATTGAAATTCTCACGTTTGAATTCTTATGGGATTTAGATGTATGCCTAGAAATTTTTCAAGGACTGGCAAACTGCTTGAAGGACTCTCAGACCCCGAGAAAACATTCAAGGCATTGAATCGTGCCAACAAGAAGGATAAAAATCACAACAAACACACAAACTTCAAATTGACATGGGTGACATAAATAACGTCAACAGAAACATTAGGGATGAGCCAGCTGACCAAAATGTCAGAGTGGTGGCACCTCTTGTGCTATAAGCTGCACTCTATGATTGGGCACAACCGACAACTGATAACCTGGCCATTGCCATTGATGTGCCCCCAAATACAAGGGAGACATTCCAGATCACCAAGAACATGATGCATCATCTACAAAATAAGGGATTGTTCTCCGGGTCAAACATTGAAGACCCTCAAAATATTTTGAAAAATTTTCTGTCTACTTGGTTGACCCAAAGGCAGCCAAATGTGACCTCAGAAGCTATCAAACTATTATTGTTCCCGTTCTTTGTGACTGGGGAAGCTCGGACTTGGCAGAATTCACTCCCAATAAATTCCATTGTCACCTGGGAGGAATTAGTCAAGCAGTTCCTGAATAACTTTCACCCTCCCTACAAGACTGCAAGATAAATTGATGAGATACTATAATACAAGCAGTAGCCTACTGAGGCCTTGCAGGAAACCTGGGAATGATTCAAAGGGATGCTAGTGAAGTATCCCCACCATGGTATTTCATAGCAGATACTCGGCCATAGATTCTACATGGGGTTAACAGACAATCTAAAGTCCAATGTAGATGCTTCAGCTAGGGGTGCATTTTTGAACAAGACATTCACTAAGTGCAAAGTCCTTCTTGACAAGATATCCCAGAATTCAGGGTGGATGAGCAGAGGTACAACACTGGCACCAATACTGCATTCAATTCCTCTTGACCCAAATAATTTACATACAGAGAAATAGCCATACTCATGACTCAGATGAGTATATTGACAAAGAAGATTGAAGAGATGGGTACAAAGCAAGTGCATATTGTTGACGCAACAAATGGAGGACTGTGTACACCCTACATTTATCAGTCTTATGCGTGTTCATGAAGTGGAGAAGGTGACAAACAAGGGTTAAGAAAGGATACGAATTATGTCAAAAACTTTGGGGGTCAGAGACAAGGAGGACAATAGTGGAGACCAACACCAAATGAGTAGTATAGACCAAACATGCCACAACCTGGAGGTATGCAGCCCCAATGACAAATGGTGCTATATCAGAGACAGCAGGGCTATCCACAGCACAACCAGTAACAGTTGGCATATCAGCCACCTCCTCAGCAACAAGATATCAACATGGTAGAGATAAGAGGTGCACTTCAACAACTCATTGTAAGAAATGGTAAGATGCAGGAAAAGTTTGCAGTGCATGAATCAACGATAACGAACATTGAAACTCAATTGGGGCAGCTGTCCATGGCCTTAAACAACTGCCCCTAAGGAACATTGCCAGTAGACACGAACATTAACCCTACAGATTTAAACGCGAATTAGCTGATGTCAATAAGTCTCTAGAATGGGGGAGATTTAGACAGGGAGCAAGAAATTGCACAATCCAGCAAATAGATTACGCCAGGCACTCCAGTTCCATTGGAAGCAGATGAATCAGCAGAACTTACTGAAGTGGTGGTTGAAAAGGTTCAGGATGATAAGGGTAAGGCTAAAAAGATTGAAAAAGCTACAGAACAGGTGGTACCTCTTGTGGAACAGAACCCCAAGAGAGAGAAGCCAACAAGCAATGCACAAAGGGTGATATCTATACCATTCCCTCAGAGACTGGTAAAACAAAAGAATGAAGATCAATACCAAAAATTCATGAAGATGGTGCGTCAAATTCAATTGAATATTCCTCTGATGGATGCTATAAAGGAGATGTCAGGCTATAAAAAGATGATGAAGGACCTAATGTCACAAATGTTTGATTTTCAGGACCTATCCATAGTAACTCTAACACGGACATGCATTGCAGTAGTGACAAGACCCATGGCTCAAAAAATGTCTGATCTAGGTAGTTTCACTATCCCGTGCATTATTAGGAGTTATGCATTTGCAAAGGCATTATGTGACTTAGGAGCTAGCATAATCTTGATGCCTCAGGCCATATATACCAAATTGGGAATTGGTAGAGCTAGACTGACTTTGATGCTTATGGAACTGGCTATCAGTATGGTTAAAAGGTCGACAAAGATTCTTGATGATGTGTTGGTACAAGTGGGGATGTTTGTATTCCATGCAGACATTGTTATTCTGGATTTCCAGGTAGATGAACAAATACCTATCATTTTAGGGAGGCCATTGTTAGCCACTGGGAGAGCACTGATCGATTACGAAACTGGGGAATTAAAAATGAGGTTGAACGATGAAGAAGTCACATTCAACGTTCAGCAATCCATAAGGAGACCTAGTGAATATGCTAATTGCTCCCTAGTGGAGGTAGTGGATGTGATCTTGCACGAAGATATGAGACCTTGATTGTTAAAGATCCATTGGGGGCTTGTCTAATAAATTTAGAGGAGATAGATGGTGAAAGGTTCGCATAATGGGTCATGGCACTCGAAGGACAAGGATTTTGGAAGACGGAACCTCAGTTCGAGTCCTTTGAGCTAGAAAAGAGGGTTACACCACTAGAAAAACCACAGTAGAGGAACCACCCAAACTAGAGCTAAAACCACTCCCAGCTCACCTCAGATACATTTTATTAGGGCTTGATTCTACTTTACCTGTTATTATATCATCATGTTTGCTAGATATGTAGGTAGAGTAACTCCTACATATTTTATAGGAATGTAAGACTACCATTGGTTGGACCATGGCAAAAATAATGGGTATTAGCCCAGCTCTTTGTATGCACAAGATAATGTATGGACAAAAATAATGCACAAAAATAATGGAAGAAAGGCACAAACCTTCTAGAGAACATCAACGAAGGCTGAACCCAAACATGAAAGAGGTGGTGAAGAAGGAAGTAATTTAATGGTTAGATACAGGTATCTTCTTCCCCATCTCTGACAGCAATTGGGTCAGCCATGTCTAGTGTGTGGCAAAAAGGGAGGAATGACGATCGTATAAAATGAGAATAACGAGTTGATCTCGACTCGTACAGTCACAAGATGGCAGATTTTAATGGATTATCGGAAATTGAACACAGCCACCCGGAAGGACCATTTTCCTTCGCCATTAATTGACCAAATATTGGATAGGTTGGCTGGGGGATCTTACTTCTCTTTCTTAGATGGATATATGGGATACAATTAGATATCAATAGCCCCTCAAGACAGCGAGAAAACATCATTCACCAGTCTGTATGGCATCTTTGCCTCTTAGAGAATACCTTTTGGGCTTTATAATGCATCGGTGACATTTCAGCGGTGCATGTTAGCCATCTTCACGGATATGGTGGAAGACATTATGGAGGTATTTATGGATGATTTCTAGTAGGGGATTCATTCAAGGACTGTCTTCACAACTTAAGAAGAGTGCTCATGAGATGTGTCGAGACAAATTTAGTGTTGAACTAGGTAAAGTGCCATTTTATGGTACAAGAAGGGATAGTCTTGGGGTATCTCGTGTACTGTAAGGGAATCGAGGTTGACCATGCTAAGGTTGACATGATTGAGAAGTTGGCACCGCCTACTTCTGTCAAGGCAGTGACTGCACCCATCATTGTTGCACCCAACTGGGAACACCCGTTCGAGCTCATGTGTGACACAATTGACTATGATATAGAAGTAGTCTTAGGAAATGGAAAAGATAAATTGATGCACCCGATCTACAATGCAAGCAGAATGCTAAGTAGTGCATAACTCAGTTACACCGTGACGGAAAACTAGATGTTGGCTGTCGTTTTTGCATTTGACGAATTTACCTCATAATTGATTGTCTCAAAAGTTACTGCTTACACTCATCACGCAGCAATTAGGTACCTAATAGAAAAGAAGGAGTCAGCCACACTTTATCCGCTGGATTATTTTGCTACAAGAATTCACTCTGGAGATCCGTGACAGAAAAGGGACAGAGAACCAAGTAGCTGACCACCTCTCAAGGTTGAAAGGAGCTGAAAAGAAGGTAGAAGTTGAGGATATAATAGAGATATTTCCGGAAGAACAGTTACTATCAATGACAATGGAGGAGGAACCATGGTTGCCGATATTGCTAATTATTTAGCAAGTAGTATTGTACCTTATGAACACTCCTCAATTCAAAAGAAAAAGTTCTTTCGTGAGTGTCCATCATATTATTGGGATCAACCTCCACTGTTTCAAATATGTGTAGATAACATGATCCGGAGATGTGTCCTCGAAAATGATCAACATTCTATTTCGCAGGCTTGCCATGCTTCATCATACGGTGGACACTTTGGAGGAATTCGGATAGCAGCTAAGGTGTTGAGTCGGGTTTGTATTGGTCAACTCTATTCAAGGATGCTCACGCTTGGGTCAAAAGCTACAATGAATGCCAAAGGACAGGCAACATATCTCGTTGACATGAGATCCCAATGACTGTAATTCAAGAGGTGGAGGTTTTTGACATGTGAGAGGTGGACAATTTGTCATCTCGTATAGTAACAAGTGCATATTGGTAGCAGTTGACTATGTCGCCAAATGGGTCAAAGTAGTCTCTCTCCTAACCAATGTTGTAAAGAAGAACATCTTCACAAGTTTTGGCACCCCGAGAGCTATAATCAGTGATGGCGGAACCCATTTCTATAATAGAGCATTCGTACGACTGTTGGAAAAGTATGGAGTTCATCATAATGTGACCACCCCGTACAACCCACTGTCGAGCGGGCAAGTGGAAGTGTCTAATAGGGAAATTAAAAGTGTGCATACAAAAATAGTGAATGCAACAAGGACCGATTGGGCAAAAAAGCTGGATGATGCATTGTGGGTGTACCGCACAGCCTTCAAAACTCCAATTGCTATGTCACCGTACAAGTTGGCATTTGGAAAGGCATGCCACCATCCGGTAGAGCTCAAGCATAAAGCACTTTGAACATTGCGGCAGTTGAATTTGGAAATGGAGACAATGGGCACCGACAGAGTCACTTGGTTACATGATATAGAAGAATTCAAGTTCCAGGCATTCAAAAGTGCTAGATTATACAAAGAACGGATGAAACTAATGCATGATAAGCACATCGTTGACCGAAACTTCAAATCCGGAGAGCTACTGTTGTTATACAACTCATGAATGAGATTTTTTTTGGGTAAGTTGAAGTCCCGAAGGTCAGGACCCTTCAGAGTGGTACAAATGTTCTCAAGTGGAGCTTTTGAAATTGAATCAGAAGATGGGACGAATAAGTTCACAGTGAACGGGCAAAGGTTGAAACATTACCTTTGAATGGCAGAAGAGAAAGGGGATAGAGAGATAATAACATTAGAAGAGCCACAGTATGCGAATGAGAAGTTATGATTCGAGCCTGCGTCGTACCGCGACGTTAAATTAGACGCTGCGTGGGAGGCAACCCACGAATGTTGTTGCTTTTTTTTCTTCTGTAACTTCATAAAAAAAAATCCTCACACCGCAACTGTGACTCGACCGCGGTAGAGGATGAGTATTCTGCCTCAAATTTTATCAACCTACCGCAACCGCGGTTGGACTGCGGTAGGACCACGGTGAGGCGAGAGTATTCTGCTTCCATTTGTTCAACCCACCACGGCTGCGGTGGGGCTGCAGTCGACTGAAGTGTGTTCATCACCCAGGAAAGTATTTTCGGATTTTTTTATCTCCTTTTCTTTATCTTCTTCTTTTATTTTATATTTTTTTAGACTCCCCCTTATATTTCATAAAACAACAGCCATCCTCCCAATTCCCTCTCTCTTTAAACCCTACCCAAGGATTCCCCCCCCCCACTTCTCTTCTTCTTCTTCCTCACTTCTAACATATCCCCACCCATCTTCCTCAGCCCCCACCCTTCTCACTCTCTGCTCACCCTAGGTATGGAATTATGATCTCCCTCTTCTATTGTATTTTTTTTTGAGTTTTATATTAGTTCATTATTTAATGGTGTAGTATCTCTAGTTGAATTTTTTCTTTTAATTTTCTTCTTTTCTTGTTTTTTAATAGTTTATATGCACAATGTTATAGAGATATGTGTGCATAATGTTGTAAAGATGTATGTGCTTGTGTCTTAAAAGATGTGTGTGCTTGTATGTGTAAGACTAGTGTTTTGGGTGGAATGGTGAAGTGTAAATTGTGATTTGGGGGAAGCATTGATGTATTCATATGGGATATATGTGTTAGAAAAGTTTTTTGCCCACAAGGTGTTTGTGGAATTTCCACAATGGAGTTATCAGGGCTAATGTGACCATGGTTGTGGTGAAGTCCGAGTAACCACCCATAGTTCACAAAACTCGCACCCTCACTGATAGGCGATTCTATGTTTGATAGGTAAAATGGATTCATCTAGGAAGAGACGCAACACTGGATCCTCCGCTAATGGACCGAGCAGTTCCTTGAGAGCTAGGGGTCAACCTTGTGTAGAATAGTTTGACTGCGCTAGGTTTGTCTCTAAGCAGGCTGAGGACCGATATAATGCCAAGGCGACAAAGAAATTATTATCGGAGGTGCATACTGACCATGAAGCTTTGCAAGTGGAATGACCAAATATATTCAATAAGTTGCGAAGGTGTTAGCTGGACATCTTCTTTAAGGAACTGGAGGAGGTGAATGTCAAGATAGTATAGGAATTTTTTGCTAACTGCTCGGAACATGATAATAGGGTTGTCACAGTATACAAGACTCGGTTAAATGCGTCCATCGAGGCCATCCGCGGGTGTACCGGCTACAAGTATTCATAGGGGAGATGGATACTTACATTGCTTATCATTGCCTGAGGGTCGATTTGGAACCAATTCTTGATGTAATATGTGTGTCTCGCAGGAATTTCATATGGACAAAGCGTTTGACAACATTGAATTCAAGGTCTCTTAATTGGGAGGCTAAGTATTGGCTCACAATTATCAACAGCCACTTGTTACCCTCCAGCAACACGACTGATATCAATGGGCCACGAGTAACGGCTATATACAGTGTTATGAGCCACCAGGATTTTGATGTTGCCCAGCTCCTCCATAATGAGATGTTCATTCACTCACCTGAGATACTCAAAGATTTTTACTTTCCTTCTCTGGTTACCAAACTGTGTCGTGCAGCTAGAGTCATTGAAAACCTAATAATTGATAGGAAATTGCAATTGAAAGCCCCATTTTGGGCTAGCAAGATAACAGTTGGGAGAGAGTCGTTGGTGGTAGTTGATGATGATGAGGCAGCTAAGGACACTGTTATCTCATCACCATCGAGAGTTGAAGAGGTGGGCCCATCACAGACACGCCGAAGTACTCGCCTGACCGCCCCGGAGTAAGAAATGGCTGGACTCCGCACTTCTGTCCCTGATCTGGGCACCTGAGTTGAAAATTTGACCACCCAGCAGGCCAAGTTAGATAAAAAGATTATTGGATGGCTTCGAGCACTAAGATGAGCTTGTCACCTCGATCCTGGCACTGTCTCTAATCAGGATTGAGCTTAAGAGAAGTCCCCTTACCTTACTCTTCTTTATATTTGCTGACATGGGGACATGCCAAATTTTCAAATGTGGGGTAGGGGATGGCTATTGTTGTAAAAAAAGATTGTATAACTGTGTATGATGTTGTTTTTTTTTGTGTGGTATTTTAGGGTCATGTTAGTTAACTTTGACTGTGCCCGAAGACGAACACCTTTCAATAGGTCGCTTGAGGGACATTAGCCGAACAAAAAAAACAAGAAAAAGGGAATATAAGGACTCTTCCTAATGACGGATATTTGATACAGTTTCTTGAGGGAAGTTAGTCTAGAGAAAATACCAAAACAGATTTTTATTTTTTATTTTAGGTAGTGTAGTAACTCCCCCTTGGTTATTCTTTGGGCCACGACTCTTTTCCAAGGGTTTAGCTTGAATCGGGTATAGGTAGTTTTTTATTTTTATTTTGTTCTTTTAGTTTTTAGTTAGTATTGATAGGCTACAAGCTGAAATAGAAAGACAAACACTTGGCGTTAATACGCCTGAACACAGTAGACATTAGATTTCAACGCCTAGTCTTAGTGGTTGACTCTTGCTCAAGTGCCTTACATTTGTATGTTTGTAACTGACTTGAGCACTCAAAAGAGAGTGTCTTGATAAACCAACCTGGAGTGAGTCATGTGCCATGTGTGTGTGAGTTGTACTGTATTCTATGTTTACCATTTGATGCCTAAACCTTGCCCTATGTGCTTGCAAATCAAAATAGTAGCTTCATTTAGTCTTAGAGGTGATATAGGCATTTCTTTGTTAATCCAGACATATAAAGTAAACCCACCTAAATGTAATACATCGTAGTAAACCCCGTTGAGCCTATAAGCCCATTTCTTCGGCAACCACGTTGCAAACCTTACCCAATTGTTTGACTAGCCATCAGTTTGAACCCATTTTACCTCTTATGAGCACTTGAATGGCCTTGACATATGCAAAATTTAAAGTGTGGGGTGGTGGTTTGGTTTTTGATTGGAACCAATGAAATAGAGGAAAGGTGCAGTTGTTGGAAGAGTAAAAGAAGAAGCACCATGAAAAAAATGAATAAAGGTAGTAGCTGACAAGCGGTAGCTTGATAAAAATGCACTTAAAAGAATGGGATGTTATAAATAAAAATGTGGTGACATCTGGTTGACATAAGCATGATTTTGAAGGTTAATGTGATTGTACTAAAAGTGGTTAGGGAGGTTGTGAGCACGTGATTTTTGCCCTATATATGGCTTATTCCCAAAAAATTTCAAACAAAATAATTTTTTCTTTATTTTTATAATTTTTTGTGAATTTTGTGTCATTTTTTGGTAATTTTTGTATTTTATCTGTGCATCTTAATTCGTACGAAAAATATAAAAAATACACATTTTCATTTATCATCTAATTTCATATTTTAGGATTAATTTATTTTAGAACAAATATGAAGAAAATAACAAAAAATATTTATTTTGTGTTTTAATTGTGAATTTGTCACGAAATAGTTTTAAATAAATTTAGGACTTAATTAGTTTAGCTTTGGAATATATTATGACTTTATTTTAGTTTTTGCATCTTTATAAAATCAAAAGTAATACAAAATATAATTTGAAAATAACAAAAAGAAATAAAAAAGGAAGATAAAGAAAAGGAAGAATTTCTTAAAAAGAATTAAAGAAGAGGTCTTGTTGAAAGATTCATAATCTCAATTGTCTTGTTTTTGTTTGGTACGTGAAATGATGAAAATTATTTGGTGATTGTTTGTAGTTTATTTCAGAATGTTGTTGTATATTTACATATATGTATCAGCTATTAGTTCACAAATCTATCCATCCATGGTAGTCTTGTGAGAGCACATTTACATAAGTTGAGGTCCCCATTTTTCGATCCCAGCTTTCACCTCTTCTGCGTTCTCTCATCATCTTCAATGAGAAACACTTCTGCTCCTTCATTCTCTCCCTAAAAGAAAAATTCCATCTGAACACACATACTCACGGATACACACACGCGTTTGAATTAGCTAAGAGAGTAAGTTTTCCAGTTAAAACTTCAGATCTGAAAAATCAAAGAAAAAGGATCTTAGGGCTCTTCCGATTTGCTGCTGCTGTAGTTTTCTCCTTGATACTGTTTAGCTTGGTTGAGTTTTCTCGGCGAATTTTCATCTTTGTAATACAGAAATTTTCATATATAAAATGTCTGTTCCGCTTCTCTACTAGTTTGGTCATGTTCCGTGCCTTCTATTTAACAATTGTGCAAACCGTGCTTTGTTTGTTCTTTCCGTCAATGCCTACTGCTTCAGTTGCCCTCTCTTGCGCGTTTTAACAAGGATAGTTGATTTTATTTGTTTTACAGCATGATTTATGAATTGATGTTGGCAAGATAAAATTGACCATTAATAGTTATGAGAATTGATTTCTGTTGGTATACTTTAGATTAGATACAGTGAATTCATGGTATTTTGTTTGAAAATATATGTCAAAGTTTGATATAATATGTGGTTGGAAAAGTTCTGAAGTAATTTTCTACAACTCATGGTTTGAATGAAATAACTTCCCTAGCTATAAAGGTCCATTTCATGCTTTTGTATTTCGCATTTCATCTTGCTCTGTTTTGACGGCTTGATTCAAGTCTTGGTGATTTCAGTCAAATGTTGGTATCCCCAATTTAATTGCGTAATTAAAAGGCTTGAACAATTGTATTTAATTGGTTTAAGTTTTTTCCTTTAGGTTTAAGATTCTGTGGGTGTTTTATAATCCCATGAGTTTTCCTTTTCTTGACATTGCAAATCGAGTTGGGCAGGATAATGGAATGTTATTAAAATGGCATAATGTCGAATTGTGATATAGAGAAGCCATTCTATTTCTTTTTCTTTCACCTAAAATAGTAACTAGATACAAATTCACTGGAGGAACCATCATTGCAGCCATCTCAATAAGATTTTGATAGATGACATGCTTTAGAGGTGATTTACAAATATTCGTTATTCTGATATTACATTTGGTGTTGGAGATTTCTCAAGATATTGTTGTGTCATATTAGACAATGATCATAACCACTTGTTAGATGTAGCTTCTGAATATTCTCAGCTTTCATTCTCAGTGTAACCTTGTCATCTTGATATAATGAACCTTTTTTTTTTGTTAAATAATTGAGGCATGTCGTGCCAAATAAACCCCTTTTAAAAATTATATTAGGAATATGGGAATTAATTTGCAATACGAATTTAGGCTTTCAATTTAGGTAGCGGGTTCAAATTAAGAGGGTCCACACTTTTGTTTGAATTCGGACTTGAACTCGAGGCCCGAATTTATAAATAAAAATTAATTAGACCCTTTTAGAGATAAAAAATAAATAAATAAAAAATCGTAGTTTGCTTTAGGTTAGCATCTAAATAATAAAGTGAGATGAGCCTCGCCAAACAAAGATGCATAAATCGCGGGACCCTCATTAATTGCTTAATAAAATACTTAGAACTTGGGGCGTGCCGTCTAGCAAATTTAATGGCCCCCCACAAAGTTAAAAAAGTCGTTAGTCACTTTAGGCGCGTTTTTAATAATCTTACCTTCCTAAATACGAGTGTGCATTTTATGCAACCCAAATCCAAATCCAAAAACGTTGAATAAGAATGTGTCGATGATCCGGGTGCATTTCATGTGACGTTATCCGAAAATACATTTTTAAACAATGTTCCCTTTCATAAAAATAATTAAAAAGCAGTAAATAATTATAAAATTGCACTATAGGTTGGAGCATGAATAAAAATTAGATTTAGCCAAATATAGCAGTTGAGCGACGGTGCTAGAACCACGAAACTCGGGAGTGCCTAACCCCTTCTCCCCGGTTAATAGAATTCCTTACCCGAATTTCTGGTTCGCGACTGTAATACATAGTCAAACCCTTTCCTCGAGCCGGAATTTCAATCGGTGACTTGGGATACCATAAATCTCCCGAGTGGCGACTCTAAATTTCTTAATAAACGAATCCCGTATCGATTGTACTTTAATTGGAAAAACTCCTTTTATTATACCTTTCACGGGGTATAGCAAGCGAAAAAGGAGGTGTGATAGCTCTGGCGACTATGCTGGGGACAAGAACACAGAATTTTGGTTCAGGGTTCAAGAATTCGAGCTCAGTTAAATTGTTATATTTGGCTTTATTTGCTTTTTCTACATGTTCCATGCTGTATGTGCTAAATATTTTACCACTTTGGTAGTTGTTGAATTATATATAAACTATCGCGAATCCCTTCCTCTCTCTGAGTCTTCTACATCATGGAGAAGGGTAAACTTCATGCAGTTTCGCTTCTGTTTAGAGTCTTTCCCAATAAAGAACGAGGTTTGGATAAGTTGCTAAGCCGGCGCTTATGTATACCCGGTACGCTACCTCCCCCTCGGCCCGAGTTGTCCGCTCTGGTAAGCCATGTCTAGATCAATAAACCTAGGATTTAAACCTAGAATAACAAAACCTCATGCCAGATCCCTAGTACGAACGCTTGTTTGCATCATATGCATTTGACTTAGAAGTCTCAACACAGGGGTTGGGTCCGTCTAGGTAGGTGACCTGAAATAAATTGACAATCCTGATGCATCTTACGTGCTAATTGTGCATTTATTTGCTCGGCTTTGCATGTAGACCGACTTGAATACAATAAGGAAAAAATATGAAAATAACAGTGTTAGGACTAATTGAGGGTACCATTTTTTTGAAACATCCAATACCATAATAGTACCGAAATGCTGCCGGATTTTTGAAAAATAAAGTGAAAGAAAACAGAAAATATTTGAAAAAGAAATGTTTGTTCCAAAAATAGCTTTGATTTAGGCAAATCTGCCTGAACTACGCGAATCTGATTCTCGTCTCTCGGGGCGGGATACGAAGGCAACCCACATAGGGTCCGGTTTTCCTAGTAAATCGTATGTTCTTGACTTTGTGGGGTCTTAGCCAAATTTCGCACTTTTAGCCACATAGGTTAATTTTGAAAAATAATGGCAACCATGTTTTGCATGTGTCTATGAGGGAATGTTATTTTCTCACATAATGTTGGTTAAGTTTTTTCATACAAGTGTGGATTTACTTACCAGAGCTTGAGCATGACAGATACCACAGGATCGCTGCATTCAAGAGTTGCTTAAGGAGATTTACTTTTATTTTTATTTTTAGTATGTTTTTTTTCTATGTCGTCTTTTACTTTCTAAATTTTGTACAGTAACGTCACGTTTTTGTTAGTGTATTTTTATTTGACAAGGTGTGCTGTAATTTAAAAAATCCAAAAAAAAAAGCGAGATGTTGCATTTTATATTTTCGGTATAAATTTTCTTTAGAATACTAGTTGTAGAAATGAAAAAAAAAAATTTAAGTGGTTCTTCCGTTAGGCAAGTAATATCTAGGACTTAAAATAAAAATTGTTTTTATATTTTCTTTACCATGTTAGGACAAAAAATCAAAAAAAGAAAAAAGAAGAAGAGAATTTTCCTTTAGTACATTTTAAAAAGTTTTCATTAAGTTATTAATCTCAAAAATCCAAAAAAAAAAAGGAGATTTTGCGTTTTATATTTCCGTTAGAAGTTTCCTTTAGAAATAAAAAAAACAAAAAAAATTCATGTGAGGTGGTTTTCTTAGGAAATTAATATCTAGAACTCAAAAACAAACAAAAAAATGCTTTTATATTTCCTTTAGGATACTAGAACTAAAAATTCAACAAATATGATTTTTTTTCTCTTTTGGTATCTCTTTATAAGTTTTTTTTAATATATTAATTCCAAAAACCAAAAAGATTTTCGTTTCAGGTTCCTCTTTGGAAATTAATGAAAAAAAATAATAAAAAGAAAAATTCTTTTATTTTTACTAGAACTTTAGGACATTGTACATAATAGAAAAAAAATTCTTTTTCTTTGGTTTATTTTCAGAGTTTCTCACTTAGTTAATTAAAGAATTTAAAATCCAAAAATATTTTTTTATCTTCTTCATTTCTTGTTTCGAAATTTTTCCTGAGGATATGAAACGAAAATCCAAAATAGATTTTCTTTGGTTTATTTTTAGATTTTCTTCCTTAAAAAAAACAAAAAAAGAGTCAAAAATATTTTTCTTCTAGGATTTTTCCTTAATAGAGTATTTATTTCAAAGAAAAAGAAAACACGCCCGTTAAGCTTGAGTTAAGAATGGGTCATAGAACATTCATTCTAGAAAATTCAAAAAAATAAAGGGGTTTTGCTGCTTCATTTCTCTTTTCTTATCAGATTGTCATAAAAAGTAAAAAAAAAAAGGAAAAGGAGAATGTCAGTTTATTTATTTTATTCATGATCTTGCAAGAACTACGCTTGGTCTGATACATGCGAGGTCATGATACGTAAGTAATCCACCTAGGATTCGACCATTACCAAAAGAAAAAAAAGGAAAGACAGAGAGGAAAAAACACTGAAAAGGCAAAAAGGAAAAGGCAATAGCGGAAAAGCAAGAAAGAAAGAAAAGAAAGATCAAGAAAGGAAAAATAGGCAAGAGTGAAAAAAAAAAGAAGAAAAAGAAAAAGAAGGAAAAACAAAGGAAGAAAAGTTTGCAATTGAAAAGCCGGGAGGACGCATGCGCCCGATCAAAAGCTGTTACCAATATGTTACCTGCCTTAACGTTAACGTGATGGTTTCATTTTGTCATGTCATTTCAGAAAGGTGGTTGGTTTGTGGTTTGAGAGTGGTAACTCATTTTTACAACACAAAAGGCAGTTGGCATCCTGGCAGTCCATTCCTACAACACCCGGGCGAAAACCAAACTAAACATGACAGGCCGAGAATCAGATTCCAGTATCATGGATCCATCAAAAGAGGAGGAAGTGGTAGATGTTAAAGCAATGAAGCAAGAGATGTATAATTTAAGGCAACAGATGGCTGAGATGCATCAGGCCTGGGCTAAGGGTCAGCCGGCGCCAGTTTATCCCGCCAATCCAGCATATATCTCGCCTTTGGCTCAGTCTCAGGAGCCTCCTCCTGTGAATTCATCTTCGCCTTTCTCATTCTACCAACAGAGTTATGGCACCACCTCCTATCCTCCCCAAGCTCCATCACCCAAAGAAAACCCTCCTCCACCAATCACCCCTGTCTTTGTGGCGCCTCCGCCTGCCACATTGCAAAGATCTTCCAATGAGCCCCTGTTTCAAACTCATGACAGCCAGTACTACCCTCCTAAGCCTACCTTTAAAGCTCCTGAGCCATATTTTTACACCTCTCACTTCGATCTCCCGGTGGAAATTGAAAAGACGCTTAAGGATCCGAAACAGCAAGAGATGTTTCGAAAAGTAAAAAGCTTGGAGCAATCCTTCAGGAACATGAAAGGGCTGGGTGGCCAAGTCAGTGTGGCCTATAAAGATTTGTGTCTATTCCCAGATGTGCAGTTACCCGCAGGGTTCAAAATACATAAATTCGATCTGTATGACGGGCATGGTGACCTGGTGGCCCACCTGAGGGGATTCTGCAGTAAAATGAGAGGAGCCGAAGGATAGGATGAGTTGTTAATGGTATACTTTAGTCAAAGTCTCAGTGGTGCTGCCTTAGAATGGTACACGCGTCAAGATCATGCGCGGTGGTACACCTAGGATGATTTGGCCCAAGCATTTGCAGGTCATTTTCAATATAACCTCGAAATTGTCCCAAATCGTCTCTTATTGACTAAAATTGAGAAGAAGCCAGGGGAGAGCTTCAGAGAGTATGGATTTCGATGGAGGGAATAGGCTGCAAGGGCCGATCCTCCAATGAAGGAAGGCGAAATGGTCGATTATTTTCTGCAGGCTTTGGAGCCTACTTACTATGGTAACCTGGTATCAGCGGTGGAAAAATCTTTTAACGAGGTAGTGAAAATGGGAAGTATGGTTGAAGAGGGGCTCAAATCCGACAAAATCACGAGCTATTTGGCAATCAAAGCAACTGCCCAGGCTATCCAGAGCGGAGGGGTACTGGGAAAGAAAAAGTAAGAAGATATGGAAGTAATTGACTACATAACTTGGTTCAGGGGCCCATCACCATATTGCCATCAACCTCGACCCCGTCCCCAAAAGTACTCACGCACTCCACAACACTATTACCCACCCCATAATCCCCACTTCTCTGTCCACCATGCCCACACATACCCCAAACATCCTACCCACGTGCCATGGCGTGCACCACTCCACAAAATACTTACCCAACTCAAAACAACTACCCACCTCAAAGAGCCTACAAGAATCCCCCTAGAGTGGGTTTTCGAGCCAACCAAAATTTCAAGTAAGAGAGGGCACAGAAGTAGGAAACGTTCACCCTATCCGAGAGTCATATGCAGACTTGTTGAGAAACTAATGCATTATAACCTGATTGCACCAGTTCCTCCGAATCATGTGGACAAGCGTGCAAGAAGCTTTGACCCTTCTAAAAGGTGTGAATACCATTCCAATGCCCAGGGGCATGATGTCGAATGTTGCCGGGATTTGAGAAGAGAGATAGAAAGAATGATCCAGGAAGGGGTAATTACGGTCCAGGATAGTGCCAATTCGAACATTGCACAGAATCCTTTACCTGCACATGACGCTGCATATTTTGTGGGGGAAGATCCATGGCGACGGGGAGTATGAGAATCCTCTCAGACACTTGTTGAATAAAGGTCCCAGTAATTTTGATGGGCAATCCAGTGGCTAAGGCGTCGAGTTTTATGGTTGGAAAGACGCTCCATCTCTTGGTTAGCTAGAATGGAGTTTTGGTGGTTTATTTTGTTGTCATTTCTATTGTCCGGGTTATTCTCAGGGTTGTAATCCGAACATTGTCTTGTGACTCAAACCCTTCTATCTTTTAAATTTGATTTGTTAGTCATAATAGCTTGTTTAGTGCCGTCTAGGTTTGTTCAAGGGGTGTAACTAGTTCAGTTTGCTTGTTTTGTTGTTTAAATCCTTTCACCGTCAGTCTAATGCAATTCTCTATTTCCTGCCATTTCTAGTCATTTTATTTAGTTCCCTTCTCCCCTTTGCAATTCTTTTATGTTGGTTCTAGGGACATGACATGCATGCATAATTCTCAGCCTGGTTTTAAAAGTCAGTTTAGTAATGAAGCAATGAAACAATGTTAAAGTTGTAAGGACATTCAAGGGAAATAAGTAAAGGCATTTTGAAATCACTTCGAGCCCAAATCAAGTGAAACTGGGGGCTGATAGAGCATAAAGAAATACTATTGAAAAGCAACATGCCGCATTAGTTTGAAGCCAAGGCAAGTTTGCCCCAAGTCTACAGGGACCGTGCGTGGTACCGAGATTGTTGTCCAACGGTGCTGGGCAATTGACAAATACAGAAGGCAAATATGTGAGTCAATCAAAAGGTGTTATGTGTGTTTTTCTCAGCTTGTTTAACTGTGTAGTTTGTACTCCACATGTTTTGGAGATTAGAATAACGATGGAATTTTATTCTGCTATCCAAACAATTTATCCTTTGTTACCCCTTTGAGCCTTGGTTATTTTCTTGCACACCCCTCTTTCGGAATAAATAATAAAACTCGTAAGCCCGAGCAGGAAAAGTAAGTGGAGAAACAAGAAGAGAAAAGAAAAAGAAAGAAAAAAAAGAGAAAAGAAAAGAAAAGAAAAGAAAAGAAAAAAAAATAAGAAAGAAAGAAAACAAGTGAAAAGAAAAGAAAAATCAAAAGAGAAAAGAAAGACAAGAAAAGAAAAGAAATGAAATGAAAAGAAAGAAAAAGAAAAGTTGAAGGAGGAAAGATCACAACAACAAAAGTAGTCACCTGAACTACGTTTGACTTGATCCCGAAGGGGTATGTAGGAAGCCTCTCTCCAAAGTTCAGTCACACCAAAACAAAAATTCAAAAGTCCCCAAGACGAAAACTTGGGCAGAAGTTGTGGTTGTTGTGAGAAATCTGATTCCAAAAGTTGTAATATTTGAACCCGTGTTGAATTGTTTTGAGCCTTGATAACCTTCCTTCTAACCCTATCCAAAAGACTACACTACGGTCCAAAGAAAGACCTTCTGATCAGTCTTCAAGAAATGCCGAGTCAAGCAAGTAGAGGTAAATCATATCTGGGGCCACACTTCGATACAAGAAGAAAACACTCCGATACAAGAAGAAAAAATGATGAAAATGAGAGAGTCTTGTGGATGAAGTCCCTCACGGATACCCCAAGGCAATGAAAGATGAGAGAAATAAAAAATGAGAGAGTCTTATTGGTGAAAACCTTCACGGGCACCATAAGGCGACGGTGAGTTGAAAGAGAAAACCAAAACGAGAGATGCTTGATGGTGAAAACCCTATGGGCACCAAAAGTCAAATAAGGATGGTGAATCAGATCGGGCAAGCGGAGCATTGAAGCCCAGTTTCACGGTGAAAAGTTACAACAAGAGGTGAACATCAAATTTGCTAAACAGAGTAGGATGAAGGTGCATGTCAAGGTCGTTAGAGTCGGTATCCACATCCGATGAATTGCTACTCTGTAGGTTTCTTGATAGGAATCGTCTCTTTCGATTACCCTTTACTCCAATTCTCCCACTTTGTTTTACTCCTTCGTCCTGGGTCGGTTGTTCAAACAATTGAGAAATGACATCAAAATCTGCAACCAAACTTTCCAATTAAACAAAACGGGACTTGGTGAGCACATAAAGGCCTCAAGCCAGGGCAAAATAGCAGGCACACTGAGTTGGCCACAATCAACATGCTTTGGGATTCGTGTAAAATAGAAGGGTCTGATTTAGGAACCACACAACAAATGGAGGGTGTTTCGGTGAACGGATCAGAGGTATTCTCCATTTCAAGGGTAGCAAAGAATGTGGTTAGTCAATAAACAAGAAAGATCTTCGAGTGGGAATCAGTTGTCGTGACAAGTGAAGGAACAATAAACTCAAGGCCAAAGCCAGTGGTCAAGAAAGAACATCATATACACAAAGCGGGGATAATAGACATGCTGTGGGACTCATATAAAACATGGGGATTGGGGAGATGACAGTTCATGTGATGCAAAAAATGGAAGATATCGGTCCGCCCTCACAGTTCATGGCCACAAACCAACCACCACATTTTAAACTCAAAATTTTTCATTGTTTGAAACAGGAACAAAGCAGTGCAAGAAAGCAGGTTCAACAGTAAGGGGACAAGAAAGGAAAGAAAAATAAACGGAACAAGAGGAGAACCGAAAAAGGGGAGTTTTTCAAATCACTGACCTTTGCCATTACTTTTCACAATGTTTCCTCCTAGGATAAAAGGGCCTAGTCTGATGGATTTTACTCCAAGTCACAATCTTAGTATGATGAATCTTTTTTCTAAGATAACAAAATAGACCTAATCTGATCAACCTTGTCCTAGAGTCAAAATCTTTTTCTGACGAACCTTTTTTCTAAGATAACTAAAGACCTAGTCTGCTGAATCTTCTCCAAGTGTCGAAATCTTAGTCTGATGAATCTCTCTCCTAAGATAACCAAAATTGGACCTAGTATGATGAATCTTCTCCTAGAGTCTAAATCTTAGTCTCACGAATCTCTCTCCTAAGATAACTAAAACTGGACCTAGTCTGATGAACCTTCTCCTAGAGTCACAATCTTAGTCTGATGAATCTTTCTCCTAAGATAACAAAATAGACCTAGTCTCATGAACCTTCTCATAGAGTCAAAATCTTAGTCTGATGAATCTTTCTCCTAAGATAACAAAAAAGACCTAGTCTGATGAATCTTCTCCTAGAGTTTAAATCTTAGTCTGATGAATCTTTCTCCTGAGATAGTAAATCTAGTCTGATGACTCTTCTCCTAGGATCCAAATCTTAGTCTAATGAAACTCTCTCCAAAGACAACAAAATAGACCTAGTCTGATGAATCTTCTCCTAGAGTCAAAATCTTAGTCCGATGAATCTTTCTCCTAAAATAACAAAATAGACCTAGTCTGATGAACCTTCTCATAGAGTCAAAATCTTAGTATGATGAATCTTTCTCCTAAGATAACAAAAAAGACCTAGTCTGATAAATCTTCTCCTAGAGTCTAAATCTTAGTCTGATGAATCTTTCTCCTGAGATAGTAAACCTTGTCTGATGACTCTTCTCCTAGGATCCAAATCTTAGTCTGATGAAACTCTCTCCTAAGATAACCAAAATAGACCTAGTTTGATGAATCTTCTCCTAGAGTCCAAATCTTAGTCTGATAAATCTTTCTCCTGAGATAGTAAACCTAGTCTGATGACTCTTCTCCTAGGATCTAAATCTTAGTTCTGATGAAACCTTCTCCCAAGATAATAAAAATGGACCTAGTCTGATGAACTTTCTACTAGGATCTAAATCTTAGTCTGATGAATCTTTCTCCTTAGATGTCAAACCTAGTCTGATGAACTTTCTCCTAGGATATAAATCATAGTCTGATGAATCCTTCTCCTATGATAACAGAAAACCTAGTTTGATGACTTTTCTCTTAGGATAAAAATCTTAGTGAAATAGTTTTACACACAAGGGACGTCCATGCCAAATCAAGTCTTTAGTTCTGCTCCCACCATCATATCAATAACTTAGGTAACAAATCACAAGTCTGCCCAGCCACCAAACTGGGGCAGAAAATTTTCTTTGTTCGTTCATTTTGTTGCAATAAGGAGCCCACCTGGAGAACAAAGGGAATACTTTTCAAGTTTCAGCAGACACGAGCCCACCTGGAGAACAAGGGAATACTTTTCAAGCACTGCCGTCAGGAGCCCACCTGGAGAACAAGGGAATACTTTTCAAGCATCGTCGTCAGGAGCCCACCTGGAGAACAAGGGAAAACTTTTCAAACATCACAATCAGGAGCCCACCTGGAGAACACGGGAATAATTTTCGAGCGTCAGCAACCAGGAGCCCACCTGGAGAATAGAGGCCCATATTTCAAATTGCAGCAATCAAGCATCATTCAGAGGAATGGCAAAACATCGCCAATCATAATTCAAGGCAACAACAGGAATCCCATCGAAAGAATACAAGATAGAAGTTCAAGGCAACACAAGAGCAAGTTTGAGGACATAGATAGGATCTTTTGTAACACATAGATGATAGCTTAGGCTAGCTTCTTTTGTTTTACCACGGTGTAATAAGGAGGTCAGCGAGCAGTAGCAGCAGCAGCAACAATTAAATCACAGCTCATAGTAGTACCAGCTACCATACACACCCGCACTATACTTACCTGATTCTTGTTTAGCCCAGGATATGTAGACAACCTCTGAAGTAGGGTACGATCAAACTTTTCAAAAATGCTTCACACGGAATATTCAAACGGGCAAAAATCGCTCGTATTTGCTCACTTATCTTTGCCCAAAAACCATTCATGTTTCGGAGCAAAGAGGGGAAGCTGTGAGCACGTGAGTTTTACCTTATATATGACTTATTCCCAAAATATTTCAAAGAAAATGATTTTTCATTTATTTTTACAATTTTTTGTGAATTTAGTGTCATTTTTTGGTAACTGTTGCATTTTATCTGTGCATCTTAATTAGTATGAAAAATATAAAAATATGCATTTGCATTTAGGATCTAATTTCATATTTTAGGATTAATTTATGGTTAATTTGTTTTAGAACAAATATGAAGAAAATAACAAAAATAGTTCATTTTGTGTTTTAATTGTGAATTTGTCACGAAATAGTTTTAAATAAATTTAGAAGTTAATTAGTTTAGCTTTGAAAATGTTCTGGGTTCAAGCTTTGTCGATTGTTGTTGATTTTCGCAGCTGATTCAATTCATGGTTGAGCTCCAGATTACGGTCGAGATCATTGCTGTCCAGATTTTTGTGAGGTTCTTTTGATTATTGGTGACTAGGTACACATCAGCGAACTTGTATCATTTTTAATTTTAATTCTAGCTTGTTTAAATTGCAGTACATTTCTATGAAATCTAGATCTGTTTTGGTTATGAAATTTTCTTAAATCTTTACACTTATGCGTCCATTAAAGGTTCTTGCTCGCAAATTTGAGTTTTGAGGGGGTATCGATTTGGTTTTGTGCAACTTGAGCTGAGGGTAAACATCAGGAGATTTGAATAAGTTGATGCATCATGTTTCATGTGGAAAAGCTATTTTCTTTTGGTTTGTTTGTTTGTGTTTATGAATTGGAGAAAAATGACAATTGAAGTTGAAATATTAAGTGGCAAAGACGACTTCCCTTAGATACTGATTTTCGTTTTTCTTTAGTTTTGTTTTACATGGAATTTATACATCAGCTTTTCTCTTGTTTGGATTCATTATCTCAATTGTCTTGTTTTTGTCTGCTACGTGAAATGATGATTAATAATTTGGTGATTGTTTGTAGTCTATTTCAGAATGTTGTTGTATATTTACATATATGTAGCAGTTATTAGTTCACAAATCTATCCATCCATGGTAGTCTTGTGAGAGCATATTTACATAAGTTGAGGTCCCCATTTTTCGATCCCATCTTTCACCTCTTCTGCGTTCTCTCATCATCTTCAATGAGAAACACTTCTGCTCCTTCATTCTCTCCCTAAAAGAAAAATTCCATCCGAACACACATACTCACGGATACACACATGCGTTTGAATTAGCTAAAAGAGTAAGTTTTTCAGTTAAAACTCCAGATCTAAAAAATCAAAGAAAAAGGATCTTAGGGCTCTTCCGATTTGCTGCTGATGTAGTTTGCTCCTTGATACTGTTTAGCTTGGTTTAGTTTTCTCCGTGAATTTTCATCTTTGTAATACAGAAATTTTCATATATAAAAGGTATGTTCCTCTTCTCTACTAGTTTGGTCATGTTCCGTGCCTTCTATTTAACAATTGTGCAAACCGTGCTTTGTTTGTCCTTTCCGTCAATGCCTACTGCTTCAATTGCCCTCTCATGCGTGTTTGAACAAGATAGTTGATTTTTTTTATTTTATAGCATGATTGATGAATTGATGTTGGCAAAACAAAATTGACCATTAATAGTTATGAGAATTGATTTCTGTTGGTATATTTTGGATTAGGTACAGTGAATTCATGGTATTTTGTTTGGAAATATATGTCAAAGTTTGATATAATATGTGGTTGGAAAAGTTCTGAAGTAATTTTCTACAACTCATGGTTTGAAAGGAATAGCTTCCCTAGCTATAAAGGTCCATTTCATGCTTTTGTATTTCGCATTTCATCTTGCTCTGTTTTGACGGCTTGATTCAAGTCTTGGTGATTTCTGTCCCATGTTGGTATCACCAATTTAATTGCGTAATTAAAAAGCTTGAACAATTGTATTTAATTGGTTTAAGTTTGTTCCTTTAGGTTTGAGATTTTGCGGGTCTTTTATAATCCCATGAGTTTTCCTTTTCTTGACATTGCAAATCGAGTTGGGCAGGAGAATGAAATGTTATTAAAATGGCGTAATGTGGAATTGTGATCTAGAGAAGCCATTCTATTTCTTTTTCTTTCACCTAAAACAATAACTAGATACAAATTCACTGGAGGAACCATCATAGCAGCCACCTCAATAAGATTTTGATAGATGACATGCTTTAGAGGAGATTTACAAATATTCGTTATTCTGATATTACATTTGTTGTTGGAGATTTCTCAAGATATTATTGCGTCATATTAGACAATGACGATAACCACTTGTTAGATGTAGCTTCTGAATATTCTCAGCTTTCATTCTCAGTGTAATCTTGTTATCTTCATATAATGAACCCTTTATTTTGTCAAATAATTGAGGCGTGTCATCCCAAATAAATACCTTTTAAAAATTATATTAGGAATATATGAATTAACTTGCAATACGAATTTAGGTAGCGGGTTCAAATTAAGAGGGTCTACCCTTTTGTTTGAATTCGGACTTGAACTCGAGGCCCGAATTTATAAATGAAAATTAATTAGACCCTTTTAGAGACAAAAAAAAAATAAATAGAAAATTGTAGTTTGCTTTAGGTTAGCCTCTAAATAATAAAGTGAGATAATCCTCGCCAAACAAAAATGCATAAATTGTGGGGCCCTCATTAATTGCTTAATAAAATACTTAGAACTTGAGGTGTGCCATCTAGCGAATTTCATGGCCCCCCACAAAGTTAAAAAAGACGTTTGTCACTTTAGGCGCATTTTTAATAATATTACCCTCCTAAATACGGATGTGCATTTCATTCAACCCAAATCCAAATCCAAAAATGTTGAATAAGAATGTGTCGAGGATCTAGGTGCATTTCATGTGACGTGATCTGAAAAACACATTTTTAAACGACGTTCCCTTTCGGAAAAATAATTAAAAAGCGGTAAATAATTATAAAATTGCCCATAGGTTGGAGCATGAATAAAAATTAGATTTAGCCAAATATAGCAGTTGAGCGACCATACTAGAACCACGGAACTCAGGAGGGCCTAACCCCTTCTCCCGTGTTAACAGAATTCCTTACCCAGATTTCTAGTTCGCGACTGTGATACAGAGTCAAACCCTTTCTTCGAGCCGAGATTCCTATCGGTAACTTGGGACACCATAAATCTCCCAAGTGGCAACTCTGAATTTCTAATAAATGAATCCCGTTTTGATTGTCCTTTAATTGGAAAAACTCATTTTATTATAACTTTCACGGGGTGTAGTAAGCAAAAAAGGAGATGTGACAGTGGTTAGTCACTATATCTAAATATATCCTACCCACCCTTTAGCCTACATTACAACCAAGTGAAGTCCTAATTGATCTTAGACTAAATAGGCTCGATTAGTAGAGTAGTACACTATGGGCAAGCCTAAGGTCATCTTTGTGGCATGTGAATGTTCTTTTGAGAGTGAGCAAATTTGTCCATCTGAGTTCCTAATAGTTCTTAATAATATTTATTGTGGAACTACTCATTTGTGTGTTGTGAGGGCATGTGATTCATGAAGGAAAGGTATGTATTGACCTTTGTACATTGTAGGTTGAGTAAGTTTGAATATTGCACGGTGCGTGAGATTCGACTTCTGAGGCGAAGGTTGTTCAATACTCGGTGCAATTTTGGTGAAATGTTCATTGTCCGATACGTTGAGGTAAAAGCTGGGGGAAGGATGTTTGATAGAGTGTGGTGGATTTATCGAGGAAGAGGAATGATTTAAGTGTGGGTTGTTGATAATAGGTTATAAAGATGATTTTTACACCCTAAATATACCATGATCTATTGTTATTTTATAGGCTAAATGATAACAAAATGCTCAAATTGGTGTTCTTTTGCTTCGCAGGGACTAATAAAACTTAGGAAGAGCTATGGAGTGTTTTGGAGTCGATAATGTGAAGAAAAAGTCCAATCAAGAAGCATCTGAGCGGAAAGAAAAAAAAATGGACTGGGTTGGAATTACCACGACCGCGGTGGACTGCGGCAGGCCAAAGACGAGAGGAAGAATGTTTATCTCTCACCATGGTCGTGCCGCATTCTACCGCGGCCGTGGTGAACTTTGCAGTTGCCCAGAACTTTTGGGACCAAAGTGTTTCTTAGGGAAAACAAAGTCCAAACCCTTATAAACTCAGGAAGCTCGCCCAAGAAGGTATTAAGCTTGATTTTCGACTACTTTGGAGGCAAGAAAAAGTGTGAGAAGAGAGACAAAACATTAAAGTTTTTTTCTTCTCTTTATTATTTCAATTAGGCATTATGAACAATTTAGTAGTTTTATCTTGCTTTGTTATGAGTAGCTAAACGTTTGGTTAATTGAAGAGATCCATTACTTCACCTCAAAAGTGGAGTTAGTTATAACGGAACTTTGGTGGGATAATTCATAGCTGCATAAATTACCAGCTAGAGTAGTTCAAGAGAATGCTCTAGTAATTTATCGTAGTTGATCGAGAGATAATTACGATAGCCCATAGCTCATAATACTCATAGAGTATTACGGAGAGATTATAGCAAGAAAGTTAAGATTTAAACTAGAAATTGGGGAAATCAATGCCCTCGACCATTTTACCATTGATGTATCTTTGATTTACATATTCTTATTTTAATATCCTTTGAAGTGGTTAAACGAAAACCCAATTGTTATTGATATAAATCTTGCATTAGGAAATTGTTTGAATTGATAATAGCATTAACATGAGTTGTAATAGATAGGTTAGTTCCCTAAGGATTTGATTTCGGACATAAAATCAGATTATACTTGCAACGACCGCTTTGTCTTTTAGAAGGCATAGTTGGGCATGATCAGTTACTTACCTCAAGCACATGAATCACTACTCCACTTTTCAATGGTCAGTACTATTTTTGGTGGAAGAACAGGATGGGAGATCACATCATAGGGGAAGACTATGAACTCATAGCCAGTGATGGTCCCCTAGCAACCACAAAGAAGAATGCTGAAGGAGTTGATGTGCTTAAAACAAGAGTTGATAGCACTGTTGAAGACCTGAAGAAGTGGGAGAAAAATTCCAAAGCAAAGAAATGGCTTTTGTGTTGACTAGGTCCAGATGAGTATAGTAGAATTCAAAGTTGTACCACTGCTAAGAAAATCTGGTACACTTTGCAAATGGCTCATGAACGAACACCTCAAGTGAAGAGGTCCAGAGGAACACTGCTGTATTCTCAATATAAAAATTTTACTATGAGAAACTATCCAAGAGATGTATACTAGGTTCACTACACTGACAAATGAACTTAAGTCTCTTGGAAGGATTATTCTTGAAGAAGACAAGGTTGAGAAAATTCTATCAGTCTCATGGGAATGCAAAATCACTGCTTTATGGAGTCTAAGAATATTGCCACCCTCAAGTTGGATGAACTAATTGGAAATGTTACTACCTATGAATTGAGAAAGCAAACCATGAAGATGGATACACCCAAGAAGGAAAGAAGTCCGGCTCTCAGAATTGCTGAAGGTTCAGATCTGGAGGATGATGAAATGTCTATGATCATAAGAGATTTCAAAAAATACCTGATCAGAGGAAAGGGTTCTTCAAGGGGTTCAACCTTCAACAAACTAAGGGCTTCTGAGAAACAAACCAATGAAGGTTACTACAAGTGTGGTAAGACTGATCACATGATCAAGAACTGTCCTTAATGGAAAATTGAGTGTAAGAAAGAAAGGGCAGAACGAAGGAACCGGAAGAAGGAACAGGTTCAACCAAAGAGGAACAAAGGATCACAAAAGCTATGGTTGCAGCATGAGGAGAAACATCTATAGACATGTTATTTTTGACCCTCCCCAAGATTTTGCATATTTTAGCACGTAAATATTTAATTTTGGCATAATATATCAGATTTGGACCCAAAATTACATAAAATTTCAAAAATTCATTATAAATTGGTTAATTAAACGCTAGTTGTTAACTTGCTATAATCCTTTCATAGTACAGGGACCTAACCAGGTATGCCTTTGCACAATCATTTAGGAACTCGCTAATATGAAATGATTATCATTGTTGTTTTAACTTATAACAAAAAAAACAAACTTTTCGACATTTGTAGAAGAAATTAATATTTCAACTTAAATAAATGTTTTTAACCATAAATAGTTATGATAAGTTGTTATTCCTTGCAGAGATGCAAGCGGCAGAGGGTAAACTTTGCCGAAGGAAGAGCAAGACATTTTCTGGCTATTGCTTTATTAGTGAACACTGTGACGAAGAATGAAAAGAGAAAGAAGGGGCAAAGAGGGGTATGTGCATTAAGAAGAGCATTTTTAGACGTTACTGCTACTGCTACCACAAGTGCAAATAAGCATCAAATGCTCTCAGAATCCTCGTTTCTTATGTATAATAAATAAACAAATAAATAATGGTGTGGTGTCTTGTGCGTAAAAGAATAAAAATACTACCAATTCACTTGAATTTTAGTAAAATAGTACTAAAGTATGTTTTTATTGTCATATTGTGCGGTCGTATTCTTTCTGTCCGTACTGTAATTTAAATAATTTATTGAAATTATTTTTTGTTATTCTGATTGATTTGACTTTGGCTATTATAATTCGACAAACTTGGGATGCAAAATATTGCGCCATTCCACAGAAACATAGATATATTAGGGAAAGGGGAAATTTTAATTTATTTGACAAATCATGTAATAAGCAGTTTGTCACGACTGATACGAAAGGCCATTCACGAACCTCCTGATCCTCACCCTATCTATGGGAACCAACCAGATCGCATGGCGGGCTAACTCAGAGAACCTTATCTCATATTGTATCACCGTTATATCATCCAGACGCAACTACTCGAACTGCCTTCATAGCTCCACTCTGCGGGACTATGGCACATACTCTCCAGAAAGAGAACAGAAAACTGCTTCCAGGTGAGGGGCGCTGCACCAACAGGCCTATGCCTCTCATAAGCCTCCCACCAAGTAAAGGTAGCTGCAGAAAACTGAAAAATAGTAAATCAGACCCTACACGTCTCCACAATACCCCCTCTACGTAAAATCCTCTGACAGTTGTCCAAGAAACCCTGGGCATCCTCACCATCTGTACCACTGAAAGTCAGAGACTGAAGTCTACCAAACCTCTCCAATCTGTGTTGCTCGTCATCAGGCATGACTGGTACCACATAATCCTGAGCAGGTGCAACCGGCTGGGCTGGTGGTGCCTCCGGTGTCTACAGTCCCTAAACAACAAGCGGCGAGAGTCTGAGAGCCTCCGTCGGTCCGAGAAGTAGATGATGTAGTAGAAGCAGCGGCCGCCTGAGCAAGACTAGTGCACACAGTCAATATCTGAGCCAAGGTCTCCTGAATACCTAGAATAACAATAGGCACGGCCGCTGCCTGAGTTGGTCCCGCTGGAGCGTCCACAGCTGGGACCTGACCATGAACTAAGGCGGCTGGTGGATCTGCAGGTGCTGCCCTGGTTTTTATGCGGGCTACACCCCTGCCCCTACTACGATGTCGACCATGACCTCGGCCTCTAGTGGACCCAACTAGTGGTACTGGTGGTCGTCCGTCCGGACCGGTAGCACGTGTCTTCATCATCTGTGAGAGAATAAAATAACAGAAGTTTAGCTACCAGAATCAACAGATTCGCATGACAAAAGTTCAAGACTGTCAAGTTTTCCTAAAGGTTCTGCAACCTCTCAAAGATAAGTACAGATGTCTCCGTACCAATCCGCAAGACTGCTAAACCCATGAGATCTATGTAATCTTGCCTCTGATACCAACTTATCACCACCCAAAAATCAACCCGATCGTCATGGCGCCTATCAAGGAACTAGGCCAGCCGACACATCCCCAAAATAGTTTAACATTTTATTAAAATTTAAATCACAACCTTTTTCATACTGAAACCCTCATAAAAGTATAAAGTCAAAAATCAAAATGCAGAAAATGATGCCCGACCTCGGGTGTCACTAAGTCATGAGCAATACTACAATTATTCTAAAACATAACAAGACAAAAATAGTCTGGACATCAACTACTAATATCTATAGGAAGATAAAAGGGAGAAGGGCAAGCCTGCGATCGCCATGCAGCTACCTTGCCAACTCCAAGTATCTGCGGCGGACAAAGATCAACACTTAGCACGTCTAACAATCCCTGGATCTGCATACATGGAGTAGGGAGTAATGTGGGTATGCCAACTCAGTAAGTAATAAAGGTAAATAATGACTGAGTAGTAGGAAATACATAGACTCCACATCATGATATCTCAAAAGTACAACATACTTCCAAATCAATGTATGAGTCAAATAGTCTCGTTGTCGATGCCCCATTTTTTGTCGCGAAATCGTGTTAATGACATTTGGGAGGACAACTCATTTCCTTTTGGGAATTGGGTTTGAATTGAAGAGTCGACACCTAATGATTAAGTGCATTAGGACACTAAGAAGGAATTTGATTTAGAAAACCAGAGATTGGGTAATGGCTTGAAATTATCTCGAGGGGAAGGTGTTAGTCACCCCTCGAGATCCACTAGTATGGTTTCTGGCTATGCTATAATTGTGACTTTAAGTGCAAACAACAAGTAGACAAGCAAGAATACGAGGAGGTTTTCACATAATGGTTGCAAGCAATTGAAATTAAAAGAAGTTAAAAAAGTTGAAATTGGGGAAGAAAGTAGTTTGTGAAGTTTTGAAAATAAATATGTAAAGGGAAGGGGTTTTCACATAATTGCTACAAGTAATTGAAGTTAAAAAAAAATTAGTTAAAGAAGCTGAAAACTGAGAAAAAGCAGATTTTAAAATTTTAAAAATAAATAAATAAAGGGAAGGGGTCCTAGGTTTATAAATAATATAGATCACCCCACACAACGCCTGGTAACCGTTTATACAGGTGGTGTTATCGCGTGGTTATCATATCCATATCTACCCTTTCCCATACTGTTAAGGTATTAAAACGCGGAATAGTCTCATTTTCTTATTGCATGCTCCTACCCGACCTAATCCTATCAGCCCCGGAGGTATTTGGGACTACTAATCCTAAAGGGAAGGGATGTAAGGTTTTATAGTTTCAAAAGATAAAATTCTAAGGCGACAATCAAAACACATACGTAACAAATATGGGGGAGAGGCACATAACAGATAGAAAGGCTAATCTTAATAGTTGTGAAAGACTGATTTATTACATATTCAGATAAGAAGCCTAAATGAGTCCTACCTGCTGGTTGTAATTAATAAGACCTGGTTTAATTTATAAGTTATCATATGGCTTGCCTAAGTGTTAAACGAAACCTATAGGCATGATCTCTATTAGTTTAGAAAAGAAGTATACCTATTTTAAAGAAGAGGAATTGTTAAAAACATAAATTCTGCAGATGCTAAGCATTTGCTACTAGTGATTTAGACTTATAAACGAATGGTCGATTTAGATTTAGTTGATAGTTTCTATAGGCATGCTTTCTAGGCGTTACTGATTTTGAAACATTTTTCTACATTCGAAACAAGAGTGCAGAAATCCTATAGGTATGGTATCTAAATGTTGTTAGTTATTTAAACCTATAAACGGGTTTGCCTAGTGATAGATGCAGATGAAAAATTCAGGAAGTCCTATATGCATATTATCTATATGATATGCAGCATTTCAGAGATGACTCATAGGCATGGTCTTTATACAATGCAGAAAAGCAGAACCTATAGGCATGGTTTCTAGATTAAATGCAGGATCTATAGACATGGTTTTTCTATGAAATGCATTACATATAGACATGGTATCTATATACAATACATAAACGAAAGTTGAAAGAAGGATACAAGTGCAGAAGTATAATAATCACCTATGAACATGATATCTACCCCTTTTTGCATGCACTATTTACCCTCCCCTTTTCACTAAAAGCCCCAATAGTTATTACAAGTTATCACAGCCTAGAATAAATAAGAAAAGAAAAAATTACATCAGAGAAACTTAAATTCACAACCAAGGAGAGCCTAATTCAGGTTTCCTGCCTGAAGAACGAAGTAAACCAACTCCAAAGACCAAAATATAAAGCCTTTCTCATTTGGGTGTGTCAGAGTTCCCAAGAGCCTCATGGACTCCGGGCAGAGCTTACACCTATATACAAGATTGAGTCATTGTGCAGTGTGGAAGAGCCAGCTCTCAAGTGTCCAAGTTCAAAGGGAGCTCAAGGTCCCTAGGCAAGGCTCACAGGACGGGGGCAGAACTTAGAAACTAGGAACGAGTGTAATGTGCAGAGAAGGGTTTTGGGGGGAAAACAAGGATAGGCCGGTGGTCATACCTAGTAATTGGAAGTGCTGGCACACCCCAACCATCCTGTTAGCCACATTTTTTGGGAAATAGGATCCCCTAAGGGATCAAGTCCAAGCATGAGCAACAATTTTTTATGTTGCCATGTTCCGAACTTCAACTCAAATATATAGAAGGGACAGGGGTGCAGGGATTCACAGTAGAAACATACGCAAAGAAGTTGACATGCTAATTAACATTAAACATAGGTAGTAAAGCAGACAGGGTTGTAGGGATTCACATTAGAAACATATGCAAAGGAATTGACATGCTAATTAACATTAAACATAGGCAGTAATGCAGATAGGGGTGTAGAAGCTGTAAAGTAAACACATTGGGATGAGCCAAAAAACCAAACTAGAACATACCAGTTTCAGGGAAACAAAAGAAGAAAGCAGTAGTCTTGTGAAGCCAAAATGCAAGCAAAATAGTCAGAATGATATGATCAGAGAACTATGATACTTGAGTAGTGCAAAAGTGTTGAATTGAGAGTGTGTGATTGAAAGTTGGTCGTATTAACTGTGTCTAATGTGTTAAAGAAGGTCATGTATTTATAGTGTAGAAAGCAAGCTGAAATAGGTAGGAGAATAATTTGAAAAAATCAATTACAAAAGGTTTCCCTTTGATTAAGGGATTCTGATTTCAAACGGGTAAAAATAATTAAGGAAAGAGACCGATCAAACACCTTTTCAAAGCAGTACAAGAGGGGTAAATACATAGAGATTTATTTAAGGTAAAAGTTTGATTGCACACGGTTTGTGCAAATAAGGAAAGGCAATCAATCGATAGCCTATAAAATCAGCAATTGAAGATTTCATGTGAATGAACCAAGTCAGGAAGATGGGAAAAATCTTGACTTACACAAAGAAAAAGGAAAAGAAAATTCGGAGAAACATTTTGAACTTTTCAGAAACCCTAACTCGGAAAGAAGTAATTTTTGAAAGAAAAATTGGAAAAAAACATTTTAAAACACAAGTAGAGCACATATATAGAATAGATTTAATAAAACAATCAGATAAAACCTCAAATAGCTAGGGTTTCAGCGGAACCCTAGAATGAGAAAGGCTTGGAAAAAAGGTCCGATCTTGAGTTGGATAAATCATAACCAGGCTCGAAATGCCTTGGATACGCCGGAGCAAAGCCGGAGAGGCCATAGAACCTTGAATCGGAGAAGATCTGAACGGACACCATCGAAGTCAGACCTCGACACTTAGAACACCAAGCGTTCAAGAGCAGAGGAAGGTAAGTATAGGCCATTCATGGCCTGAGAGGCCATGGATTCCGGTGAGTTTGAGGTTGAAAATGGTATAAGGCAATTAGGGTTTCAAGAACCTTCGAGAGAGTTTGAGAGATGAGAGTGTTTGGGGGTGGCTGAGAGAAGAGAATGAGGGTATTAGGGTATTCGTTTAGGTTTAATTATGGAAGGGTGGATAGGAGCCGTTGATCTCAGAGATCCACGGTCTAGATCAAAAGGGCTTGGGTCGGGTAATTTAAACAGGTTAAGGGTTGGGTTATATAGGATTGGGCTGGTCCGTTTGGGATTCAAAATTGGGTCAGTTAGGGGGGTCAATTTGGCTATAATCGAAGTGTAATGGGGCTGCAATTGGAATGAAATGAGGCCAAATTTTAAATAGCCAGTTTTCCCTTTTTATTTTATAAAAATAATAAAAAAAGTGATTTAGAAAATAAATTAAAGGTACTAAGTCAACTAATAATATTGAAATATTAATTTAAAAATATGGGAACCAATTTTGTAATTGTAAAATGCTATTAATTCTTAAAATAGGCAAAAATTGCAATTATATGCAATTTAGCTTTAAAATACCAACTAAATTTATAAAAAAAATGTATAAAAATTACCCTAGCTTTATTTTGGTATAAATATGAGAATAAAATAATCTATTCTCCAATATGATAATTTTGAGAATAATTATTGGTTTTTGTATTGCTAAAATATGCAATAAATTGATTTAAAAATCCCTTTAAAAATTAGGAAAATATTAAAACACTTGGGCATACTTATATATGATATTTTGAAAGTATTTTCAAGAAAAAAATACTTAGAGAAAAATTGGGTATCAACAGCTGCCCCTCTTTACACGGAAAGGGATGAAAGAGTTGTTCGGTAAAGATATGATGACCAATTTTGACCGAACGAAACGGTTTGAAGGATTTGACCGTGCTTTGGTTCCTGAGCTGCCTACATATCCCTGGTGATACAGAAATCAGGCCATATGTAGTTCAGGATCCATCGGCGGAGTATGCCGATGGAGATCTTTCAAGAACGGACGCGATATTTAGGTTGGGATGGGTGGTTAAGAGTCTAATGGGGCTACGGGAACCGGAGCGGGATCGCTCCTACTGAGATGGTCATTGGTCGCTGGTTTACCTGCACATAAACAATATGAGCATATACTGTGCATAAATTTAAACATGATGCAATTTCTCGTCGGACCATGAATGTTGTCCTCGGACGGTTAGGATGACGTCCTCAGACCATGATGCCCTGGGCCATGAAGCATATAAAAAAGAATTCACAGGCTATGAAATGATACTCTCGGGCTATGAGAATGATTCCTCTGAGCGATGATACCTTTGAATAATGATATGCAAGAGATAAAAGGGGTCCTCAGGCCATGGTATGGCGTTCTCAGGCTATGCAAATGGTGCCTCCGAACAATGACGCCCTTGGGCAGTTTGGTGATCTTTCAGCCCATGCTATGCGATAGGCAGTAATCTTTCAACCCATGAAAGCATAAATAAAGTGGCTATATTTTAGCTATGCAAAAATGTAAGTAAAACGGCGATCTTTCAGCCGATGCAGGATTTAAATAAAGTGGCGATATTTCAGCCATGCACAAATGTAAGTAAAAAGGCAATCTTTCAGCCAATGCAGATGGAGATAGAGCTTAGTCTCGAAAGGTAGAATAGTATCCTTATGCAATGCAAGAAATGCAGATGGAGACAGAGCTTAGTCTCGAAGGAAAAATAGTAGCCATATGCAATGCAGGAATTGCAGATGGGGGTAGAGCTTAACCTCAGAAGGCAGAATAGCAGCCTTATGCAATGGAGGAAATGTAGATGGAGGTAAAGCTTAACCTCAGAAGGTAGAATAGTAGCCTTATGCAATGTAGGAAATGCATATGGAGGTAGAGCTTAACCTCGGAAGGCAAACTGGTAGCCTTATGCGATGCAGGAAATGCAGATGGAGGTAGAGCTTAACCTCGAAAGGCAGACTGGTAGCATCATGCAATGTAAGAAATGCAGATGGAGACAGAGCTTAGTCTCGAAAGGCAGAATGGTTGCCTTATGTAAAAGATGAAAGACGAATAGTAATAAAAATTCTTAGCTAATAGCTGATAGCTGGCAGCTGATTGTGATATTGTGGCTGCTGGGGATATTGCATGCGAATAACAATTGTGAAGTGATAACTCAGAGAGTTGTATCCCTGGATAGTAAGAGTGTATAATATATATATAATTTTGCAACTTGGCTTCCTGCATCCAAAGAGAAATTGTGAGTTTTGTAAAGGGGAAAGGTTAGTTCGTGCCCTGCTCGACTTAGATCTGATGACACTGTGGGTATCATTGGGGTAGCGTTGCTAAACAGAGCAATTTTGGTGACAAACATGCATGATTTAGTAAAAGATAGCATAAATGCATAATTAAAAAAATAGTTTCTTTAGATGAACCAACGACCGAAACATGGTCAAGACATTGCAACTTCTCTTGTTACGGAATTTTGAGGGTCCTCCTAAAAATTCTGCCCCAGTTTGTTGGGCTGCTACTTCTGACGGCTACTTGCGATGATCGGCTGAAGTTACTTTAGAATTTTGAGGGTCTTCCTCAAAATTCTTCCCTAGTTTTCGATTGTGGGGGAAAATGACAATTTTTATTGAATTGTGATTGAACCCATAAGGCTGCCTACGTATCCCCTCTTATACGGGAATCAGGTCAGACGTAGTTCAAATTAAATAAGGAAATCATAAATGGTTACTCATAGTATCGTTTGACTACATCTGAATTAATTGGTTTTGGCCAAACTTCCCTGTCCATTTCTGCAAGTATGAGGGCTCTTCCTGTTAGAACCCGTTAAACCATATATGGGCCTTGCCAGTTGGGAGAGAACTTCCCTTTGGCTTCATCTTGATGTGGAAAAATCTTCTTTAACACCAGCTACCCCGGTGTGAATCGTCTTGGTTTGACTCTCTTGTTGAAGGCTTTGGACATTCTGTTCTGATAAAGCCGACCATGGAAAAATGCATTCATTCTTTTCCCATCTATAAGAGCCAACTGCTCGTAACGACTCTTCACCCACTCTGCGTCGTCGAGTTTTGCTACTTGTATGATCCTTAGGGAGGGAATTTCTACCTCGGCAGGAATGACCGCTTCTGTACCGTAAACCGGCATGTAGGCAGTTACCCCAATTGATGTGCGGATTGTGGTGTGGTACCCCAATAAAGCAAATGATAGCTTTTCGTTCCACTTCTTATGTTTCTCTATCATTTTCCTCAATATCTTCTTGACATTCTTATGGGTGGCTTCTGATAACTGTGATTTTAACATGTTTTATGCCCATACATGCCTATGCTTTATGTATGAATTGTCATAAAATAGACCCAGAATGCTTACAAAGTGCGCTTGTTTGCGGGTTTGAGCGACAATATGACAAAAGTCAAAAATCGGCTCGAAACGGAGTGAAACCTGCTCAAGTGTCAAAAATCATTGAAGTGGGCACAAGAGGACCTAGCGCAGACACCACTGTTTTGCTACGCGACCGCGCTAGGAGATTCAGAGAATAAACATTTCAAGAGTATTCATGCGCGGTCCGTGCTTCTTTCTACGCGGTCAGAGCTTGTGAGATTCAGAGGCTTGAAAATTCAAGGCAACGTCCCATGCGGCCGTGTTCCATTTGTGTGCGGTCCGCGTGGGTAAGATTCAGAGAGGTGTCAAATTGCCAAACTCCTTCCACGCGGTCGCGCTTCATTATTGCGCGGTCCGCGCCCATTGGCCTGCGCGTCCGCGCTACCTTTTTGCGCGGTCCGCGTCCCCAGATTCATAAGTGAGTGATCGAACACCTAGACCCCTACGCGGCCGCGCTGCATTTCTGCGCAGTCCGCGTCAGCCCTGCAGGGGTATTTTTGTCCAGTTTTTCTAGCCTAGTATAAATAGAATATTTTATTATTTTTAGGTCAAGCATTAGATATCAGATAGTTGCTGCACTCGTGAGACTCAAGTTTTAGCCTTTTTTGGGCATTTTCATCTTGTTTTATCGTGGATTCTTGTAGATTAATATTCTAGTTAATTAATACGTTGATTTTATCTACTATTTCTTCAATTTCTGTTGCTATTATGTCTAGCTAAATCCATTTGCTAGGGTTGTGGCTCAACCCTAGTGTGGGTAACTAATGGGTGTGACTGTTTAATGCTTGAATGATGTTGGGTGTTTGTTATTTAGGTTAATTTTATGATTTAACTAGGATTTGGTGGTTGCAAACACTAAGTCTAGCTTAGTGGGTCTTGAATCTTCTTGAGAAAGAGTGTCTATGACCCCAAAATTGACCCAACAAGGAATTGGGATGGACCCATGAGAATGGTAGTCCCAATTAACGGGTTAAACCTCGAGAGAGTAATTACCCAACTCGAACCCTAAGTTGCTTGGGCATATTGGCCTACCCAATTGGTCTCGAGAGAGTCAATTGGTCAAAATCACTCTCTCTACCGAGAGGTGTGAGAGTGAGTGCAATCGTGCAACGGTTATAGCATAAGCCCCATAATCATCATTCTTGTATTAGCTCTACCCGTTAGTTGACCACCTAGGTAAATGCCACGACCCTAGTGTCTTACTCTATCTTGCATACAACCTAGAATTAATATCTTAGCATAATTTAGTTATAATTAGTAGTTGTTAAATTGTAGTTGATAATCATAAAAACCCAAAAATGTTAGAAGATCAATTAGAAGCAAACACGCATTTATATGCTAAGCAAATATCCAACACCCTTTCTAGCTCCCTAAGGAAATTGACCCCGATACCACTATTGGGTAAAAGTATTAGCGCCCACTCTTCCTAAGGTTGAATCCGGTGCGATCACTTTTTGGCGCCGTTGCCGGGGAGCTTACGGTGTTGACTATTTGCGTGGCTAGTTTTGTGTTTTGCTTCTCTTTCCTTCTTTTTACTAACTTTATTTGTGTCAATCCATCAGGTACACATGGCTCTAAACAGAAATGACCCTCTTGCCAATGCCTTGGCGGGGGAGGAGGTTGAAGATGTTTATCAAGATGAGCTTCCGGTACCTCAAGTACCACGGAGAGGTAGAAATGCAAATGCCAATCCAAATGACCAAATCCCAGACCCTCCTCCGCCACCGTCAAGAGTGGCCTCAAGAGTTCTTCCAAACCAGGGTTATGCAAGTGCCATAGTTCCTCCCCGAATCCGGGCGGGGAATTTTCAAATCACCAACGTTATGTTGACGCTTCTTGAGCAAAGAGGGTATTTTACGGTCGCCTCCAACCAAAATGCATACAAGAACGTGAAGGGGTTCGTAGATACTTGCTGGGGGAGTAAACAAACCAATGTGTCAGAGGATGCTTTGAGATTGAGGCTTTTCCCGTTTTCTCTTCGGGGTAAAGCGCTAGAGTGGTTTGGAAGGTTACCAAATCATTCTATTACCACATGGGACGAATTGGCGGACAAGTTCATTGCCATGTTCTTTTCTCCAACTCATATGGCGGCTCTACGGGATGAAATTCTAGCCTTTAAACAAGAGCCAACGGAACCATTTCACGAGATATGGGAAAGATATAGAACCATGGTGAAGGAGTGCCCTAACAATGACATGACCGAAGCAATGATCCAACAAACGTTTTATAGGGGCATCAACACTACGAATCAGTGCATTGTGAACCAACTAGCTGGAGGGAACTTCATAAAACTTTCTTACCAAGAGGCATGTAATGTAGTTGATGAGATGGCCGATACTTCTTCGGCATGTCAAAGCCGGGCAAACATTCCTCAAGGTGATCCTAATGTAATACATTTGCATAAGGAGTTGCATGATCATGGACAAGCCATTGTCGAACTCACAACAACAATGAATCAATTGGGGAAGGTGCAATTGCAACAAGTTCAAAACCCGTGCCAAGTCAATGCCATGGAAGGAGTGAATATGATGAAAAGAAGGCAAAGAGGACAATAATCTCAAGGAAATTGTGACAATTATGATAATGGTAGCGGTTATTCAAACGAGTGCTATGATGAGCAAAGTGAAGAATGTCAATATGTTAACAACTACCAAGGAAATAGTGGAAACCAAGGCAATCAACAATGGCATCCCCAAGGAAATTGGGGCAATCAACAAAGTGGTGGAAATTGGAACGGGAATAATCAAAATAATAGTTGGGGGAATCAAGGAAACAATGGTGGAAATTGGCATGGGAACAACAACAATGGTCAAGGTGGGTGGAACAACAATGGTGGTCAAGGCAATCGGGGGCAAGGCTTTCAAATGCCTCCGATATTTCAACAACCGAACAACCCGCCACCGTTTCAATCTCAAGGGTCTAGTTCTTCCGGAAGTGATATGGGGCGAATAGAGATGATGTTTGAGCAAATGATGAAAAAGAACCAAGATTCCGATGCTCAATTGGCTTCACAAAACACATTATCCGGAACCTAGAGGTGCAAATAGGACAAATTTTCCAATCTTTAAACTCTCGCCCAAAGGGTGCTCTACCAAGTGACACGGTAGTAAACCCTAAGGGTGGACACAACAACCATGTGATAGGGGTGACCACGCGAAGTGGAATAGGCGGTAATGTGCATGCCTCAAGAGAGAGTCGAGTCATGGTTAATGAAGATGAGTTCCGTGATGATGATATTCCTATGTGGGTTGATGATGTGGTGGAACCAAGTGCTAGAAATGAAGTGCGGATTGACATTCATGAGGTTGAGCAGGAGACACAACAGACTGTGAACCCGTCTAGGGAATATGTGATAGATATTCCCGAATTGGCGGTGCCCAAATCCAAGGCACCCTTGCCTAGGCCTCCTCCGCCTTATACTCAACGGTTGTCCAAGAAAAAAGGTGATAACCAATTTAAGAAATTCATTGAGATGATGAAGATTTTGACTATTAATGTGCCTTTGGTGGAGGCACTCGAGAAAATGCCGGGTATGCGAAATTCATGAAGGATTTGGTTACAAAGAAGAGATCAATGGAGTGTGAGACAATAAAGATGACCCATCAAGTGATTGCAATTGTACATTCCATGGCTCCAAAACTTGAGGACTCCGGCGCATTCACTATCCCATGCACCATTGGAAGCGCCGATTTTGCAAAAGCCCTTTGTGATTTGGGGACGAGTATCAACTTAATGCCATATTCGGTTTTCAAGACTTTGGGGATCGGACAACCTAGCCCGACTTCCATGAGGCTCCAAATGGCGGATAGGTCAAAGAAGCAGCCTTTGGTAATAATCAATGATGTCCTTGTTCGGGTTGATAAATTCATCTTGCCGGCAGAATTCGTGATACTAGATTGTGAGGTGGACTTTGAAGTCCCAATCATTCTTGGAAGGCCTTTCTTATCCACGGGGAAGGCCTTGGTCGATGTTGAGGCAGGAGAATTGACTTTCCGGATTGGTGATGAAAAGGTGGTGCTCCATGTGTGAAAGTCTATGAGGCAACCAAATAGCACCGAGGTGTGCTCGTTTGTTGATATTGTCACGGCGGTGATAGTGGATGACACAAGCGCAGTGATGAATGTTGAAGATCCACTTGAGGCGGTACTTTTGAACATGGAGGCTAATGATGATGCCGGGAGAATTGAATGTGTAAATGCTTTGCATAGTATGGGCTCGTACTCTTATGAGCCTAGGAAATTATCATTGGACCTTGAGAATCGGAAAACTCCCCCAACCAAGACATCTATTGAAGAGCCGCTAGTGTTGGACTTGAAACCACTTCCTCCACACCTCAGGTATGAATACTTGGGTCCTAATTTCACATTGCATGTTATTATTTCGCCATGCTTAACTAACTTGTTGGTTGACACCACCTTAGCGGTTCTACAAAAGCACAAGCGGGCGATTGGATGGACCTTGGCAGATATTCGGGGTATAAGCCCCGCTTTTTGCATGCACAAGATCATATTGGAGGAGGATGCAAGGCCGTATCTTGAACACCAACGAAGATTGAATGAACATATGCAAGAGGTGGTGAAAAAGGAGGTTATCAAGTGGTTAGATGCCGGTGTGGTCTACCCAATTTCGGATAGTTCATGGAACTCTCCGGTCCAATATGTGACAAAGAAGGGGGGTATGACGGTCGTCACAAATGCTAACAATGAATTGATTCCTACCCGTACGGTCACAGGTTGGAGGGTGTGCATGGATTATAGAAAGCTCAACAGGGTCACTAGAAAAGATCATTTCCCTCTACCATTCTTGGACCAAATGCTTGATCGTTTAGCGGGTCGGGCTTATTATTGCTTCCTTGATGGATATTCGGGGTATAACCAAATTCTCATTGCCCCGGAGGATTAGGAAAAGACAACCTTTACATGTCTGTATGGCACATTCGCCTTCTCAAGAATGCCATTTGGACTTTGTAATGCTCCGGTGACCTTCCAAAGATGTATAATGGCAATCTTCACCGACATGGTGGAGGATATTCTGGAGGTCTTCATGGACAATTTTAGCGTGGTGGGGGACTCATTTGAAGAATGCCTAGTGAACTTGGACAAGGTGTTGAAAAGATGTGAGGAAACCAATCTTGTACTAAATTGGGAGAAATGTAACTTCATGGTGCAAGAGGTTATTGTATTGGGGCACAAAATCTCAAGGCATGGTATTGAAGTCGATAAGGCGAAAATAGAGGTCATCTCAACGCTCCCTCCCCCTACTTCTATCAAAGGGGTGAGGAGTTTTCTGTGCCACGCCGGTTTTACCGGCGATTCATTAAGGATTTTTCAAAAATTGTGAACCCGTTGTGTAAACTATTGGAAAAAGATGTGAAGTTTGTCTTTGATGAGAAGTGCATAAAACCTTGGAATTGTTGAAACATAAATTGACCACAACTCCAATCATCACCGCACCCAACTGGGAATTGCCCGTTGAACATATGTGTGATGCGAGTGATGTAGCGGTTGGTACGGTGCTTGGCCAAAGAATCAACAAAATGTTCCATCTGGTGTACTACGCAAGCAAGACGATGAATGAGGCTCAAAAGAATTATACAGACGCCGAGAAGGAGTTTCTAGCTATTGTGTTCGCCATGGAAAAGTTTCTCCCATACCTTATGGGGGCCAAGGTGATTATTCATACCGATCATGCCGCCCTTAGGTATTTGATGACAAAGAAAGATTCGAAATCAAGGTTGATGAGGTGGGTGCTACTTCTTCAGGGATTTGATCTAGAAATTGTGGACCGAAAAGGAAGTGAAAATCAAGTGGTGGACCGCTTGTCCCGCTTGGAGGAAGAGGGGAGGCCGTCTGACAGCCTTGAGATAAATGATACTTTCCCGGATTAACAACTCCTCGCGGTGTATATGCATGATATGTCGTGGTTTGCCGATGTAGCCAATTATCTTGTGACCGGTATAGTCCCGTATGAGCTCTCTTCTAACCAAAGGAAGAAGCTCAAGCGGGTTAGTTTGGATTACTATTGGGATGAGCCCTACTTGTTTAACATTTGCACCAATGGTGTGATTCGCCGATGTGTCCCGGAAGAAGAACAATTGAGTATTTTGGAAGCTTGTCATTCCGCTCCTTATGGTGGCCATCATGGCAGGGTGAGGACGGCTTCTAAGGTGCTTAGTTATGGTTTCTATTGGCCTTCCTTGTTTAAAGATGCTGGTTATTTTGTTAAGAGATGCGATGATTGTCAATGAGCCGGTGGGATCTCTAAAAGGGATGAGATGTCTATCAACACAATTCTAGAGGTGGACATTTTTTATGTGTGGGGTATTGATTTTATGGGGCCTTTCGTGAGGTCTTGTGGGAATATATATATTTTGGTAGTGGTGGATTATGTGTCTTAGTGGGTCGAAGTTGTGGCTTTACCTAACAATGAGGCCCGCAGTGTGGTGCCATTTCTAAAAAAAGTGTATTTTCACAAGGTTTGGCACCACCCGCGCTATCATTAGTGATGGGGGGTCTCATTTTTGCGACAAGGCCTTTGATTCATTGCTTGCCAAATATGGAGTAAATCACAAGGTGACCACCCCGTATCATCCTCAAGCCAGTGGTCAGGTAGAGGTTTCCAACCGAGAAATTAAGAGTATCTTGTCTAAAACTGTCAATGCCAATAGGACCGACTGGTCGAAGAAGTTGGACGATGCTCTTTGGGCTTATAGGACTGCGTACAAGACTACGATCGGTATGTCTCCATATCGGTTGGTGTTTGGTAAGGCTTGTCATCTCCCGGTGGAACTAGAACATAAGTCTATGTGGGCATTGAAGAAGTTGAGCCTAGAATGGGATGTTGCCGCCAACCTTCAAGTGGAGCAATTGAATGAACTTGATGAGTTTAGATTTCACGCTTACTCCAGCGCGTCCTTGTATAAGGACAAGATGAAGTACCTCCATGACAAGTATGCTCAGGGTAAAGAATTCAAGGTGGGTGACATGGTTCTTCTTTTCAACTCCCGGTTGAGGTTATTCCCGAGAAAGCTCAAGTCTAGGTGGAGTGGTCCATTTGAAGTTGTAGGGGTGACCCCATTTGGTGCTCTTGATCTTAAAAACAAGAATGGTGAAGTGTTCAGGGTAAATGGGCATCGTGTCAAGCACTACTTAGGGAAGATTGATGACAGCCACGTGGTGGCACTTATTCATTTGAAGTGATATGATGGTAAAATACTTCGTACCACGACGTTAAATCAGGCGCTTTTTGGGAGGCAACCCATGTCTTTTTATTTATTTTTATTTTTTATTTTTCCGTTGTAGATTAGGAATTTTCAACTCATGGTTTGTGCGATGTTGCAGGGTTGATGTTGGACCAGTCCAGGGCAAAAGTAGCAAAAATTTTAAGGTCTCTGAAGTTTTCCTACGCGGTCGCGCACCAAAACAGTGCGGTCCACCTAGGCTGGTGAAATGGAAGCTGGGTCTCTGAAGTTAGCTATGCGGCCGCGTTATATTTTTGTGCGGTCCGCGCAGGCAAAGCCCGAATTACATGCTCTTTGAAGTTTCTCACACGACCGCGTGACAAAACAGCGCGATCCGCGTGGGCTGTTCAGGCAATTAAGGATGCTGGAAATCCAGCACGGTCTGCGGCCATTTCTGCGCTGCCGCACTGGTGGGTAAGTAAAGGGGTCCCACAGTGTTTTCTATAAATAGAGACCCTAGGCTTCACTTTAACCTTTTCGCCAATTTTCTACCTGGGCTCCCAATTGTCATTGTGCATCAAAAGAACTTGCTTTAGGTAGTTAATACTTTCTCAATCCCTGGTAACATTCTTCACTAATCTCATTCGTAGTTTAATTTTTCATCAATTTTTATTTTGCTTCCTATTAGTATAACTTCTTATTTTCTTCCTTCTCTCTTAGTTTTAACTGTTAGGGTAGATTTTGTGTGTTTATGTGAAAAAATGGGCATGAATTCTTGATTAGTAATTGAGTAGGGACAATTAGGACCCATAATTTGAACTAAAAATTGGACTTAAATGAAAAATCCCCATACTCAGTTAATTGCCTGCCCTACGCGGCCGCGCGTCCTTTCTGCGTGGTCCGCGCTTCCTCTGTGTTGTGTACAGAGTATATTTTGCGTGGTCCGCATTGAATTTATGCGCGGTCCATGCCAACCCAGCGCGACCGCGATCCAAATTAGTGCGGACCGCGCTTGAAAGGTTCAGAGAGTGGTGTTTCAAGTCAGGTATCAGCGCGGTCCGCGTCCATTTTTGTGCGGTCCGCGCACATCCAACACGACCGAGGTCCAAAACAGTGCGGATCGCATTGGTAAGATACAGATAGGGTTTCACTGGAAGATCTTAAGCACGGTCCGCGCTACCCCAGTGCGACCCCGTGACACTTTTGCGCGGTCCGCGCCCCTTCTATTCTGCAACCCTGTTTCTAAACCATGCATTCAACTGTAGCATCCAATTCACTACATATGCTTCAACTAACAATGTTAGAATTTTCTTTGCAGATCATGGTTAAGAAACGAGAAGGAAAAGAATAACAACCCAAGAGGGGTGGTTCCTCCCGAGGGGGAAAAGGAAAGCGGGTTGTTAAACTCACTCCCCAGGCTCGGGAGAATATAAAAAAGACCAGTAACATAATATAGGAAGCTGATAGAGCTGCCTCCCACTCATCGGGGAGTGAGTATGCACAATCCCGGAGTATTACTTCTGAATCTGCTCCCACTCACATGTCCCTCCCGCTCCAATTGCATGACTCTCCTTCAACTTCACCTACCTCCAAAGGACCAGCTGATAAAAACCTCAAAAGACCGGTGAATGTGGTTTCGGACTCGTCTGATGAGTCCGAAGCTAAAAGTGCAGAAGAATACTCCACCTCCACCACAACTTTAGAATCTGGGGAGAGTGGAGGATATGGTGAGAGGGGTGAGCCCCAAGTTGGTGGTGTTGATAGAACAAGGAAGCCGGAAGCATGGGCTGATAGGTTTGTGAGTGAAATAGCCTTCCACATATTTCGGGAGTGGTGGACAAAATGGAAATTGATTCCGGAGAGGCAGTTTATTGATTCTGATCTTGTTCCTCTTAACCCTCATGTGCAAGCACAATTCCGTACTAGAGAGGGTTGGGGTTTCTTCAAGGAACGTTGCATAGTCGCAAATGAACATATGGTGAAGGAATTCTACTGTAATGTTCATCATGTGGTGAGGGACTCAAAAGAGACTCAAGTGAGAGACAAAGTGGTGATGTTTGAGGGAAGTCCCTGAATGAGTTTTTGGGATTCAACGAAGAGGACGAAACCCAATACTTAGAAAAGCTGGAAATGAAAGAAGAGGTTCGTCCTTGGTTGGCTCAGCACTTGGCAGCCCCGGGCACTGTCCCAGTTTGGTTGAAAGAAGGGGAGAAGATTCTGAGAAACACTTTCAATTTTGAAGCAAAGGTTTGGTTGACCTTCGTGTGTAGTAGGCTTGATCCCTCCACCCACTATCACACAGTTCCTATTCCCCGTGCGGTGTTAGTGGCATCTATTATGGTTGGTTTTCCTTTGAATGTGGGCAACATCATGTTGAGGGTGATTTCTACGGTCGGGCAGGAGACCAACACAAACTACCCCTTCCCGAACACTATTTCCCTGTACTTTTGAGAATTGAAGGTGAAGAAGAAGAGGTTTGATGTCAAGGTAGATCCGGTGGCCCCCTACTCATGGTATAGTCAATTGGGTCCCGACAACCCAAAGAGGTCTAAAAAGCCTCAGGCATCCACTTCCACCGCACCTGGCTAGTCTGAGGAGCCAGCGATTATTGAGCAGTCCACTGAGCCTTCCACCATCCCTGCTACCGATGAGACATTTCCTCCGGGTCCTTCTACTATTGCTGGTCCATCTACTGCAACGGACCCGGATGTCCTTTCATCGAAGACTCACCGGTTCACTACCCACCAGCTTGCTCAGTCTCTAGCCAGTTTGAACAACTGGATGTCAGCTGCGACATCCAAGTTGTCAAACTTGGCCAATGTAGTTCAGGCTTAGTCAGCCCCTGCCACAGTTGAGATCCCGCCTTCCATTGAAGACACACTGAAGAAGATCCTGGCCAACCAGGAAAAGATGATGGCGACACAGGATGCCTTGACTAAGGCAGTTGGGTCACACAGCACCACATTGGGTAAACTGGCTCGGGAGCACAGGAAGTTGAGGAAGCAACAGGCTTCAAAGGAGTCAGTGACGAAGTTGAGGGAGGATGTGGATAAGCTCTTGGCGGATCAGATGCCACTTGACCTACTCTTCAGGGACCCAGCTGTAGACCCAGCAGTAGTTCAGCCACAGCAGGAGAAGACCCCCAGGCCGAGGAAGAAGAGGAAACTCCCTAGCACTGAGGGAGTTGTGATAGAGGTGGCCCAAGTTTAGGAGGGTACATCCAGAGTTCCACCAGTGTTTCAGCTTGTCCTTGATCCGGCTCATGTCCCAGCAGCAGAGCAGCAACAGGTCAGAGACCAGTCTGAGGTCCTGGCTACTACAGAGGATGCGGGGACGATAGGAGACCTACGCATGTGGACCAGGCTTGAGGGTCCTTTCTATATCCTTTATCTCTGTTTCTTGAACTTATTTTGGTAGTTCGCATTGGGGACAATGCCAGATTTATTCGTGGGGGTGCGCCCTACCATTTTGATTCTGATACACTGGATGACTGTATATATTTATTTCATTTCTAGTCTATGTTCTGGATTGTTTTGGATTTTTAAATAGTTGGCATGTATATAACCTTTAACTTTGGCTACTTTTAGACTCTTATGTATATATTCATCCCGTTGTATATTCTACTCCCCATTGTACATATTCATTTGTTTTTTTTTATTTTCTATTTTCGTTTAAATTTTTCGATTTTAGCCTAGTAGTGAGGCTCGTAGCCTTTTGTTTTAGTTTTGATGTTTTCAATAAGCCCTTGGTTTTCTTAATGCCACAGTTCTTTCCAAGGGTAGTGTGATGTGCGAACCGGGTGGCTCTTCCTAATGCTAGATGGCGTGACAACCTTCTTAAGGGTTTGAGTCCGTTTTTGATTTTTCTTCTTTTGATTTTCATTATTTTGTAGTTAAGAGGACCTCAGGCAAACTTCACTTGGGCCTAACACATTTGCCTTTGATCCCATGGTCAAAGACATAATGTTGTGTTTAGGATGGTTAAAATTGTGGCCTTGAGACTCTTGTGTTGACCAAACAATCATTATATGGTCGTGTGGAGCCATTGTGAGCTTGAATTGGAACCAAGGTCGTTGTGGGCTCTCAACTCGATGTCTTTAGCAATCCTTGAGTGTGTGTGGTGAGAATTTGAATTGTGAGTCTAAGCTCCAAGCCGATGGTCTAGAACTTGCTCTGAATGTCTGTTGAGGCGAAATCATAGGTGAAACTTGACTTGAGAAGTGATTATAGGCCCTCCTTGATCTGAACTTCCAAATTCAATCAATTTCCATGACCTACAAATGAAACGATCCCTAGTTCACCCCTTTTAAGCCTTAAACCTTCTTCTTTCATGAACCAAAGCTACAAGCCTATACCCATTCTCAATGAGACCCTCTCTTGGCACCCAAATCTTCTCTCGAGTAATGGCAAATATCTAAGTTTTGTGGGGAGAGACAAGAAAGGCATCAATGTGGTAAAGAGGCACAAAAGCAAAAGAAGAGGAAGGCAATGAAAAAGAGAAAAAGACAAAAATAAATACAAAAATGAATAAGAACCATAAAGGGGATTCAAAGAAAACAAAAGTGAAAAAAGGTTGTGAAAAAGTAGAAAAAGGAGTAAGGTTTGAATTGCAAAAGAAAGAGTAACAATGTGTCTCTCTAACCCCTTGAAAGAAGTGAAATACTCAAATGAGTCAAAAAGTATGCCAAAATGAATCAAAAGAAGTGCTTAAGGGAAGATTGAACCTAAATGAACAAAAACATGTCCTACCTTTACCCAAAAGCCTTCACAATGACTCCTCAAAAGCCCTATATGATCTTGAGTTGAGGGAAGCTTACATTAGTGGATACTTACATAAGGGGAAAGCATATGGTACCTAAAGCTGGACTTATGACTTTCTTTGTGAGAGAAATGAGTGAAAAATCCATCAACCTCGGGTTGTGTGTCATTACTCTAAAAGGTGAGGTTCTCTTAGGGAGAGTTGAGGATGTGTGAGTTTGGGTTCCACAATGACCAAGGTATTTGAGAATAGCTCCTTGATGAAATGAGTCAACCCTTGATGCTCTAGTGTCACATTTGATCCATAGTTCTTAAAAGTTTAAAAATGTGTTAATGATGCAATCGTATTGAGGGCAATTGTTAGTCCCAATTGATGCGTGATGAGGCTTCCTTAGGATAAGCTGGAATTACTTGGATGTTTCCTTTTGAGGGGTGGGTCTTATTTTATTTTCTTGAGGACAAGCAAAGGTTTAAGTTTGGGGGAGTTGATAATTGTGATTTTAACATGTTTTATGCCCATACTTGCCTATGCTTTATGTATGAATTGTCATAAAATAGACCCAGAATGCTTACAAAGTGCGCTTGATTGCAGGTTTGAGTGACAACATGACAAAAGTCAAAAATTGGCTCGAAACGGAGTGAAACCTGCTCAAGTGTCAAAAATCATTGAAGTGGGGACAAGAGGACCTAGCGCGGACCGCACTGTTTTGTTGCGCGGCCGCGCTAGGAGATTCAAAGAATAAATATTTCAAGGGTATTCATGCGCAGTCCGCACTCCTTTCTACGCGGTCAGCGCTTGTGAGATTCAGAGGCTTGAAAATTCAAGGCAACGTCCCACGCGGTCGCATTCCATTTGTGTACGGTCCGCGTGGGTGAGATTCAGAAAGGTGTCAAATTGCCAAACTCCTTCCACGCGGTCACGCTTCATTATTTCACGGTCCGCGCCCATTGGCCTGCACGGTCGTGCTACCTTTTTGTGCGGTCCGCGTCCCCAGCTTCAGAAGTGAGTGATCGAAGACCTAGACCCCTATGTGGCCCCGCTGCATTTCTGTGCGGTCCGCGCCAGCTCTGCAAGGGTATTTTTGTCCAATTTTTCTAGCCTAGTATAAATAGAATATTTTATTATTTTTAGGTCAAGCATTAGATATCAGATAGTTGTGGTGAGACTCAAGTTTTAGCCTATTTTGGGCATTTTCATCTTGTTTTATCGTGGATTCTTGTAGATTAACATTCTAGTTAATTAATATGTTAATTTTATCTACTATTTCTTCAATTTCTGTTGCTATTATGTCTAGCTAAACCCATTAGCTAGGGTTGTGGCTCAACCCTAGTGTGGGTAATTAATGGGTGTGATTATTTAATGCTTGAATGATGTTGGGTGTTTGTTATTTGGGTTAATTTTATGATTTAACTAGGATTTGGTGGTTGCAAACACTAAGTCTAGCTTAGTGGGTCTTGACTCTTCTGGAGAAAGAGTGTCTATGACCCCAAAATTGACCCAACAAGGAATTGGGATGGACCCATGAGAATGGTAGTCCCAATTAACGGGTTAAACCTCGAGAGAGTAATTACCCAACTTGAACCCTAAGTTGCTTGGACATATTGGCCTACCCAATTGGTCTCGAGTGAATCAATTGGGCAAAATCACTCTCTCTACCGAGAGATGTGAGAGTGAGTGCAATCGTGCAACGGTTATAGCATAAGCCCCATAATCATCATTCTCTACCCGTTAGTTGACCACCTAGGTAAATGCCACGACCCTAGCGTCTTTCTCTATCTTGCATACAACCTAGAATTAATATCTTAGCATAATTTAGTTATAATTAGTAGTTGTTAAATTGTAGTTGATAATCATAAAAACCCAAAAAGGTTAGAAGATCGATTAGAAGAAAACAAGTAAACGATTCATTCTTTTATAGGAAATTTCCAATAATGATGTCAATGATACATTAAATTATGGATTTCTATAAACATGATTCTAGTCCAAATAGAAGGAAGCAAGTAAACGATTCATTCTTTTATAGGAAATTTCCAAAATTCCTTTTCGTAATTCTCCCAGTATTTTCAAGCCATGAAGAGGCAATAATAACTTAATTAAGTGCAAGGCAGCAATACAAGCATGCGCATATTATGCCGAGGCGACGGCCCGATCCAACAGAAATAAACTGTGCACTTGTCTAGGGTCGACGGCGCGCCTATAAATGCATCTATTTAATCGGCCGAGGCGTTCGGCCCGTTCAAAAAATAAACACACACAAACAGACAGTCAATCAAGAAGTCAACATGGATCAATTATCCAAAAAAAGGCCAATTCTCTTTATTAATTTAGGAAAATGAGGTTTAAACCCTTTTAGAAATTCGTTTACTGATTCGATGTGATTTAAACAGTTCAAGCTATCAATAGGTTCGTAAATAATCCAAGTATAGCATGCTTTTGGATCCTAACTACCTGGACAATAGCATAATAGTAGCTACGCACGGACTCTCGTCACCACGTGCATACGTAGCCCCCACAATTAGGAGCACATAATTAATTACATCACTTATGGGGACAATTCCCTCTCACAAGGTTAGAAAGGATCCTCACCTCGCTCCGAAGGTCCATAACCGGCATTCCACGCCTTTCCGAAGACTCGAATCGATGCACAACGCTCCAAAACTAGCCAGTAATTATGTAAATCCATTAATATATGCTAAGGTACTTATTATAATCCAATTTATAACAATTCCTAACCCCGATCGAAAAGTTGACAAAAATGCCCTCGGGCCCACGTGCCCAGAAATCCGAAATTTCTCGAAGATAAAGCTTACCCATGAACACACGAACTCAAATATATGATTTTCTCTTAATTCCATACTAAAAATCGTGGTCAAAATCCAAGAATAGCAAATTTCCATGTCTTCCCTCAAAGCCCAAGTTTTTCCACAAATTCCTTGTCTAAATCCATATATAAACTTTGTATTTAACTCAAAGCTAGCATAAATTACTTACCTAATGACGAGTGATGAAAATGGCACCTTAATGTTACTCCCCATCGGCTCCAATGGAAGAAAAATGGGGTAGAAATGAACCCAACCCCGGATCTTAAAGGACCTCACTGCCCTAGCGACTTCCACTTCTGCGATCTGGGGGCCGCTTCTGCGGTCCCGCTCCTGCGAAACTACGACCGCTTCTGCAGAACTAGGCGAAAAAGAGCTGGACTGCTTCTACAGTCTGAGGTTCGCTTCTGCAAAGCCGCTCCTGCGGCTGATGTTCGCTTCTGCGGAGTCGCTTCTGCGGATTTTGAGCCACTTCTGCGGTTTCCCCCAGCCTGGACAAGGGGCGCTTCTATGATGAATTCACTGCATCTGCGGTCCCGCTTTAGCGGTCCTAGAACCGCAGATGCGGTTATGACAGAAGCAACAACCTTCAGCTATTTTTCAACTTCCAAATTTATCCGTTAACCATTCGGAATCAACCCGAGGCCCCCGGGACCCCAACCAATCATATCAACTAGTCCCATAACACATTACGGACTTGCTCGAGGCCCCAAATCATATCAAACAATGCTAAAATCAGGAATCACGCTCCATTTCAACTTAATGAACTTTAGAATTTCGAACTTCTACTTCCGATGTTTAAACTTATCAAATCACGTCCGATTGACCTCCAATTTTACACACAAGTCATATTTGGCATTGCGGACCTACTCCAACTTACGGAATCTGATTCTGACCCCGATATCAAAAAGTCCCCTTCCGGTCAAACTTCACAAAACCTTCGAATTTCTATCTTTAGCCAAATGACTCCAAAATGACCTACGGACCTCCGAATTTACTTCCGATCACGCTCCCAACTCCAGAATCACCATACGGAGCTACTCCGAGACTGGGAATCCAAAACAGACATCGATATCACTGAAATGCTCTTCAATCAAAACTTATGAAATTTCTTTCAAAATGCTACTTTCCACAATAGGCGCCAAAACACTCCATGGTCGTCCAAAAACCGAACCGGGTATACGCCCAAGTCCGAAATCATCATACGGACCTGCTGGAACTTTCCGATCTCAATTCCGATGTCGTTTACTCTAATATCCTGTCCTAGTCAATTATTTCAAATTTAAGCTTCCGAAATGAAAATTCTCTTCCCAAATCAACTTCGAACTTCCCGAAATTCAATTCCGACCACGCGTACAAGTCATAATACCTGAAATGAAGCTGCTCATGGCCTCTGAGTGTTGAACGACGTGCTAGGGCTCAAAATGACCGGTTGGGTTGTTACATTCTCCCCCGCTTAAATATACGTTCGTCCTCGAACGTGCTAAGAACTACACTGGAGTGGTCTAAAATCGTTGTTTAACTGCTTAGGCACCTTCCCGTGCTACCAAAACTGAGTTGAGCACATTGGCTCGATCAATTCTGAAGATATTCTCTTTTATTCGAGTAGATACGCCTTAAAGCCCGATTCCAACATCCGGAATTCTATGCCCGACATGTTTCCACCATAAGATCACCATATTAATCACTACACTTTGTACCCAAACATGGCTGCATAACTTTGCTGAGTTCACACCTAGCATCACTTTACTCACCAGACCACAATAACCTTTTTCTGATCAACTTACTCAAAAATACTACTAATCTGATGCTCCCATTGCACCTCATGACATACACAGGTCTTACTCCAACCTTACCATACCGCCACGACAAAAGAGATGTGTAAAAATTCATAATCAACTGCCGAGTCAACAATTCATTAGGTCTATACTTCAGACAAAAACCATCACCTCATTCTTAACCGAATAATGGTCTTATCTCCATAATATACTTCATATAGTCGGATGGCATTGATCCTAGATAAAGGGATCTCGTCTCATCTGATACAACTGCTCAGGCAATAAGCCACCCCAGATATTATCAAAAGTCTCATATGATGCTACCATGCGCCAATAGTCCATCAATTCGAGCGCGATACAAGAGGAAAACGAACTCTAGAAGGAATTACCTAACTCCCGCACTAATACGGACTTTCCTTAGAAAATAGGAAGTGAGACATACAAAAATACTATATAGAAAACTATACTCAACATCGCACTGTTGCGGCGCGCAACCCGATCCAAATAACATACCCATGGCGGCGTGCCACCCGATCCACACATAGATCTCGCATAAGGAGATTTCACATCGACCTAAATTTGCTCATTACGATAAAATATTGAATTTCGGTCACAAGCACGCTAGGTGCATAATACCATCCATGAGGGGCCATATATAGTGCTACAAGCTACAAAACGCAAGCACAATTGAGGTGCATCATACAATCTGAATCTCAAGAGCCATTTGGCTCGTATAACATCATTTCTACACGGATCCTCAACACATAAGCAATTTCTCAAACAGTCTCACGACTCACATGGCTCAATGCATTACTACATGAAATATCTGGCAACGAAAAAACACCTTGACTACTCCTCCATATGGAGTGCATTACTGAATTGAAGACGTTTGGCCTGATATAGAGCCCATATTCACATTTGAATCCATCCACCGACCTCAAGCCAATTCTGATTGCACTGAATAGGCTAATAACCTTTCCAAGGTCCGTAATAACCCTCTTTTCTACTCCTAACACATAAGAACAGCCCTCATTGCTGGAGCGAACCTCCACAGTCCATAACCCAACAACCAAAATGCCCTCCAGACATAAATTCTCGAATAAATGGTATTACCACCATCCTTATACTTGGTTTAAATATTTAATCAATCAAGTGCCCACATGTCACACTTATACAATCTTCCTGTGGGACGCGCTCCCACAACCTTTCGAAACACATAACAGGTCCCTACATCCCAACCACCGGCTGCACCAACGCTGAAAAGCGATCAAGAATCATTATCCAGGATGCAAGGCCTTTTTCACAAAACACCAACCCCAGGTGACGTCGAAGACAATACCAACTTACCTTAAACATCGAAACTCCTTTCCTGCTCATCTGAGCTCGTGACATCCTTGTCCACACCAAACTTTTACCTTGATCTTTACTTCAAATTCTATACCACTCACTGCACCTCATGCCAATATATGATATAACTCACTTTTCATCATAGCTTCGAAACCACCTTCGGGCTAACACTTCATCATATAAAAACTTTTCACTTAACTTACTTCAGGAGAAACATATCAACATACAGGTAAATTCTTATAACCGTAGAATATCCAAACATCTAAGTAGTTGTCTAAGCTACCATAACCTTTCCGGAATCCGCTCCCACATAGCCAACCATAGCAGTCGAATGCTTCAAACTAACATTAATTACGGTGGCCGACAAGCCTCACACGTACCTCCACAAATCACATGCACAACTTGATCACGCTGAAGGAACTGATCTCTACCATCAATACGCCAACTCAACTGTAGTTAACCAGTATATCTACCTTCGATTTACCCCGATTGCCCTAGTAGCACAATAATTCCTTTCAACACCTAACACACTCCATCCGCACTCACCCCGAGTGACCTTGAACCGCGAGACAATGTTGTCTCAAATCACATGAACCATTTCATACCTTCCTTGTGCGCTCATTCGCACCCTCAACTGATATGCCCATTCTTCTAATCCTTCTACGAATCCAAAGTCCTTTCTCATTTTCCTCTCAAGTGCTACAGTGCAAGTCAAAACATCACAGAACGTTCTGAGCTTCCATTCATAAGCTGCTGCAAAAGCTTGATTCTCAACTGCACCTATAGGCTCGAAATTATTAGGCATCACACTTTATCTTGTGAATTTACCATGACCGTTGTCGAGGGCCACCCGCTCTGACTTGGCCCCAAATATAATCAATTCCATGAGTCTTCCATCACCTAAATACCCCATTGGTGAAGAACCCACCGAATCACTTCCCTTGGAACCCGCATCTATATAAAGCAAAATCCTGAATCTTTCCCCAAGTCTGAACACGGGCCAATAAGGCCAACGATAGCCCACCTTTAATACTTCCTTTGTTCAAATTACCACTTATGGTCCTTTCCCGTAGCTAAAATAGCCCATAGATATGCTAATAACCAAAAATCTCGCAAGTAGTTAACCATACAACCCAATCATAAGCGGTGGGACTCTCCCACTTAGCATGAAGCCATTATTTCACAAATCTGGAATTCACCCGTCCTCTTTATCTCTTATTTACATAACCTTGCGCAATCAACCGCTAAAGTTCTCGAAATCTTTCTGTAAAACCCCCTTCTTATATTCTGACTCATCAAACATATTTGCACAACCGATCTCTTTGCTATATAACCGATAGAATTCTTTGCAGGAACTTTGCCAACCATGCGACCACTAACCTGCTCACACGGAATGACCCTCTAGGGAAATCACTCTCTGACATCTTCCAACGCGACTGCACGGGATACAATCACCATGACATCAATGACCCATCCTGAGTCCGAGCTCACTTTCTAGTTGCACAAGTCCATTCATCCCTCGTGGACATCATTTAAATGTGCAGCAACAACCTTCCAATTCGAAGTTATGTTGCATCCTTCTTTCTTTTAGGCAGCTCCTTATTGTTTATCAAATCTCCTGCCGCATAATAGCCCATACGTCAAATTAAATCTGTAGGCCCCAATCATCAATCACTAACATTCTCAAATCACTCAAAACTCTCCTTAAGGCACGTGGTCACCCACTGCAAGCCCATATGCAACTTCGCCACTCTCCCACTTTGGCGGAACTCATCCCCTTAATCGATTACTCGACCCTTGGCCTCTTATACTCGGCCTTCTAGAAATTTTAGCCACCACCTGACACTTTCCACATGTCTTCCCTCATCCTTTGCTGCCCAGCCGCTGCCTTAAATAAAATCTACCTTCGTGGCACTTGCACCCACAATTGCTGCTAACTTTAAACATTTCCCAAAGATCATCTTTCTCGAACCGTCAACATTAGAAACACTGATTCAATCCTAAACCAACCGCACCCTGCGATATCTGACAGTTGTGTCTCCAATTCTATTTCACAATATCTTGCCCCAAAGGTGAATTCTAGCAGATCATAACACCGACAAACTTAGTACATTCAATTAGGACATCAACACCCTTCATAGAAGAAAACTCCACCACGCTTGCAAATACCAAGTCTCAGTACTTCCACCAGCCCATATCTGACCGTCCTTAGTCCGGTTGCCTACCCCCTACCGGGAATAAAATACTAAATCTCTTGATTATGCACTGAGTAAACCTCCCTTCAAGTCATTCACGGCCCCGACACGTGGGCAAACATCCTACCATCATATCACTACTGCGAAATAGTCATTCATAGGCATCATGGCAACTTGTGCCTAGCCCCCAAAGCCCTCAGAAGTACCGTTACTAAGCTAAAATATTAAAATATCCTTCCATAAGGCGACGATAATAATCCAATCAACTACACCAGGAGAAACATCCCGCACCACATCCATAGTACCATTATGATTCTTTAATTCAAGATTTATAACAAGCGCTTTGCGTCGCGTAAGATTGAGTAGGAATGAATTAAAGGCATACACCTCCAGGGATCAAATCGAACGATAAGGAATCAAGAAGGGAAGTACTCCTAACACTTCTGCAGCCTCCCGAGGATAAGTACATACGTTTCTATACCGATCTGTGAGACTCTACTAGACTTCCTCATGACTCGTAAGACCCTAGGAACCTAGTGCTCTGATACTATGTTGTCATGATCCAAAATCCACTAAGGGTCGTGATGGCGCCGGACACTGTTTTCAGGCAAGCCAACCAAATTACTTAATCAAATTCTCATTTTAATACTTTTGAAATCTAGGATTTTCCTTCAAATTTAACAATTTAAAAGACATTTTTCTCAAATTAAATTTAAATGATAAGCAGTTACTACCAAATACTTCCAAACCATCCTAGAACCCGGTGTCACAAGTGCATGAGCATCTACTGACAAGGAAAATAAAATATAACATCCGTCTGGAATACAGTGGACAGGAAGTAAATAAAGTATACTGGAAGGGACGGGTCTACATGCGGCCGTCTCGAATAATGCAGCTCACCTAGTCCCAGAATTATCCATGCTGCTACGCCCAGTAGGCCGCTAGAGTTACATATACCTGTGCAACAAAAATGCACAGAAGTGTAGTATGAGTACGTAAACAACGTGTACTCAATGAGTATCCCGCCTAATCTCGAAGAAGTAGAGACGAGATGGTCGACTTCGACACTTACTAGTGGTCTAATAATGATGTCAATGATACATCATATTATGGATTTCTATAAACATGATTTTCGTCCAAATAGAAGGAAACAAGTAAACGATTCACTCTTTTATAGGAAATTTCCAAAATTCCTTTTCCTAATTCTCCAAATATTTTCAAGCCATGAAGAGGCAATAATAACTTAATTAAGTGCAAGGCAGCAAAACAAGCATGCGCATATTATGCCGAGGCGACGGCCCGATCCAACAGAAATAAACTGTGCACTTGCCGAGGGTCGACGACGCGCCTATAGATGTATCTATTTAATCTGCCGAGGCGTTCGGCCCATTCCAAAAATAAACACACACAAACAGACATTCAATCAAAAAGTCAACATGGAGCAATTATCCAAAGAAAGGCCAATTCTCTTTATTAATTTAGGAAAACGAGGTTTAAACCCTTTTAGAAATTTGTTTACTAATTTGAGGTGATTTAAACAGTTCAAGCTATCAATAGGTTCGTAAATAATCCAAGTATAGCATGTTTTTGGGTCCTAACTACCCGGACAATAGCATAATAGTAGCTACGCACAGACTCTCATCACCTCGTGCGTACGTAGCCCCCACAATTAGGAGCACATAATTAATTACATCGTCTATGGGGACAATTCCCTCTCACAAGGTTAGAAAGAAGACTCACCTCGCTCCGAAGGTCCATAACCGGCATTCCACGCCTTTTCGAAGACTCAAATCGATGCACGACGCTCCAAAACTAGCCAATAATTATGTAAATTCATTAATATATGCTAAGGTACTCATTACCAAGTTAAGATTTTTATCATCAAATTATGTTAAACGAATGAATTTCAATTGAAAAATATTGAAAGCACAAAACCCGATCCCCCAAACCGCGTCCGAGAAATGGACAAACTTTATACCAAAATGTTCTTCATCATCTCACGAGTCCGTACACATAGAGAACTCAAAAATCGGAGTTTGTTTGACTTCTCAAATCATCCCTAGAAGGTCTCATAATCTCAAGCCCGAACTCTACCTTTTTCTACAGGTTTTCACGTCTAAATCCATGTAAGGTCACATATTTAACTCAAAAATAGGAAGAAATCACTTACCTAGTATTGCTTGGTGAAAATCCCTCCTTGAGCTCTCCAAAATCGTCTAATCCAAATGAAAGAAATGAAAGAAATGGGCTAAAACTCGTGTTTAAAACAATCTTCCCAGGCTTCATCGAGTTGTACCTTGCTCTGTCCAGGTTGTACATCCTATTATTATTTTCCCCTCGTGTACACTTTCGGTTAAAACGTCAAAAACTCCTTGTGGAAATATCCAAATGAAAAACGGTTTGAATATTTAGAAATCACACACGAAGATATTTCATTTGATAGGTTGTACATCATATAACTTTTATTTCCGAGATATGGGCTTCTAAAGTCGGCTCTATGCATTAGAAAATTTTATCGAAACTGCTCCACCACCCATCTTCAATCGATCATAACTTTCTGATAAAATGTCCAAATCATTAATGGTTTAATTTTCTGGAAACTAGAATGCAACGGCTACAAGTTTTATGTTTTGTAAATTTTCTAATTCCTCATAGATTGAAAGATATGAACTTCCAAACTCGACTTCTCGCATCAGAAATTTTCTAGTGAACAACAGAAGCTCAAAAATCTGCAACTTTTCCAAAGCATGAAATAGTCCGTTTAACCACCCGAAACTCACCTCAGGCCACCGAGACCTCAACCAAACATGTCAACATATCGTATAACATCATTAAAACTTGTTCCAACCTTCGGAACACTCAAAACAATATCATAACACCAAATTCGTATCGGATTCAAGCCTAAGAATTTCAAAATCTTCTAAATTATGCTTTTGATAAAAAAAAAACCAACCAAACCACGTTCGAATAACCTAACATTTTGTACACACATCCCAAATGACACAACGGAACTACTGAAACTCTCGAAATTCTATTCCGACCCCTATATCAAAATCTCACCTACCAAACGGAAAACACCAAAAACTCAATTTCGCCAATTCTGGCCTAAATCTACTCTGGACCTCCAAAATACATTTCGATCACGCTTCTAAGTCCCAAATCACCTAACGGAGCTAACCAAATCATAAAAATTCCAATCCGAGATCATATACTAATAAGTCAAATCTTGGTAAAACCTTTCGAATTTCAAGCTTCAAACTGAGAATTGTTCTTCCAAATTTCTGATCACCCTGAAAACCAAAACCAATGATTTACATAAGTCATAATACACTACACAGGGAAAGTCATGTCCGAGAACTGCGAGCAAGTTGCAAAAGCTCAAAACGACAACTCGGGTCGTTATATCCTCCGTCACTTAAACATACGTTCGTCCTCGAACGTACCCAGAGTTGTTCCAAAAGCCAACCAATCGCCGAATAACCTTGCCACGCATATACCCGGGGGTGATACCACGTCACGCTATCTCATATAGTTATTGTAACTGAAATTTTACAATCCAATCTAGCGCATAAACCATAGAACCACATTTTCACTTCTGAAATCATCAATACGATCAGAATCTCACATTTATACTGTGAATAAGTCCGAACAAGCTGTAACAAACCATATCTGTAACCTCAGGTGCAATTACATGATATACCACATAACTCAAAAACTGCTAGCAATAACTTAACAAAATTAGCAAACCGAGGCCCGAACCGAAAATCTAATAGTAAAAAAACTCTAAACCATTACCGAACCGTTAACCCAATAACCCGATATCGATAACCCAATAAATAATTAACGGTTCGGGTTATCGGTTTACCCAATATATGGCCAACCCTACCGTGAGGGTTGACTTTATCACTTACAATGCAAGGCTAATCATGAATCTCAGTTCAATTAAGGGGGATAATTTCAACAGATCAATCTCATACCAATTAAGGGGAATAATCACTATCCACTCCTACACCGGCACATGTAGTTTCGGGTGTGGATCGTTACAACTCACCTTTCCACGTCTCACTAATGATACTCCCAAAAGCATTATTTGTTTTGCACACAAAGGAAAGAGAAATACAAATGCATTCACCTTATAACCTTTCACACCATGTATAGCTTCATTATTACTTTCAAACACTCACAACATCATTATTTAATTGGCTCTCTTGGTCATACATTGATTCTTTTTTCATGCATGGCACGATGGTCGTATCTCATATTCCACATTCTCTTTTCTTTACATTCAAGGATCATCATCAAAACTATCAACACATAGAATATTTCGGCCACAACTTTAGGTTCATTAGTAATAAAGACTTTGGACACAATAGATGTCTTTTCAAAGTATGGAGCAAGATGACTTGTAACCGCAACACAAGTTAAAAATCATAAGCGAGTAATACTCCATTTCTTTTTGAAATACTTCTCTAAAAAGGCAATGGACAATTTAATCTCATGGGTAAATAAGGACTAAAAACATAATGGAAATTCTTACAAAGGAGATCATGGTGATTTATGATTGAAAAATAGATTCAAATCATATGTACTAGTTACAACAACCATGGACACATTTTATTCCCTTGAATCTTCAATATTAGGGTAAGGATTGATGATTAGAATGGTTATGTCTTCTCCCTCTCTCCAAGACACTTACTTCTCTCTAAACACCTGATTTTTACCTTCAAATGCAGCCCCAAAAGCTTTTAATAATAATTGGGCGGATTATAAAAATTAAAAATAGATCCTTTCTTATGTTTCTCTCTTGATGGAAATTGAGGATAACTGATCTGTGGTATGGAACAGATGGAAAGGTTTTGAGAAAAAAATCTGGCCAATGTTTGTTTAGATTTTTTATTTCATCTTTACTTGCAATATTCATTGTTAATCACCCGATTCAATTGCATATCATCTTTATGTGTTGAAACATTGACTGAGCTGAGAATATGAGTAATTTTTCACATATACATATGGTTCTTTCTCTGCTTCATATTTTTTCGCATTATTGTTCTATACTTGTCGGGTTTATGAAACCGTATAGGTTATAGCAAGGATAAATTAAGATTATTGCTTCTTTTACCTCGTCGAAGTTAGTTATTGTACTTATTGAGTATATTGGGTCGGTTGTACTCATACTACGCTCTGCACTTAATTGTGCAGATCTAGGGGTTGGGACTAGTTATCAGTAGCGGAGTTTCTTCTTCAGCTGGGTATCGATAGATGAGGTAGAGATGGATTCTCCCCCGCAGTCTTGGCGTCTCATTTTTATGTACTGTTGCCTTTATTTCAAACAGTATTGTTCTTGATAATTTCAGACATGTATTCTGTATTAGAGATAATGACTTTGTATTTAATAGTTTTTGTGGGATTTATGATGTATAAGCACTATTTCATTATATTGAGGTATCAGACTTATGTTATCTCTGTAAATCCTGCTATTTTGGTTCTTTGTGTTGGGCGCCATCACGACGGGTTGCGATTTTGGGTCGTGACAACAAGTCCTAATTTCCTCAAGTCAAAATTAACCACGACATTTACCTCACTCCGTAACCAAATAAACAATCAATCACGACTCTACCTTTCTCACAAGCCTCCAAATTAAACAAACATAGCCAGTTATCGATCAAAAAGTTCAAAATAAATTTTACAAACTACCTACAAATGAAAAGCTTCAATTTTGATATTTCTTTAAAAGTTAACAAAAGTCAACCACGGGTCCGTTTGATCGAAATTCGAGATTCGGACCAAAATCCGATTACACATTCACCCCCAAGTCTGGGCGAGCCTGGTTACATGATTTGTTTCGAAATCTGGCCTCAATTTGATGTCTAAACCTCAATTTTATAAAATCCTTAAATTCCACCCAAAACCCCCCTATTTCTACAACAAAATTCATAGATTTTATGTTAAAATTGTATGACAAGTAACGGGAAATTGATAGAAAATGAAGTACAATTGCTTATCAATTTCGGGACGAAAAAGTTCTTCAAAAATCACCTATAGAGTTTTTGGGGTTGAGAAATAGTGTAAAGTAAGCTAAGTCCAATTTGTTCCCTCTTTTACCTAGTTGTAGATGTCGCATTTGCGAATACTTCTTCACAACAGCGAGACACTCTGATCCCAAATGAGACTTGTGGCCAATGCAAATTGGATCCCTTTATTTGCATAGTATAGGTATTGGCAAGGCCAGATGTTTGTTTCAAGCAATTGTTGCTCATATCTTTTGCGAAAATCGAAAATTTTCCTTTCTTGATCTCATGTTAAAGATAGTATCTGTAAAAATATTGTAATAACTCTTCTTCAATACGTACACCACCTTACTTAATGATGTTCCTCTCCCAATTTCCTTCGTCTTCGAACAAATTTAAAGCTTGAATCATAAGCTGCTACACCATTTAAGATGAAAGCCACTGGAAGTCAAAGTTTTGGGCTTTCAGATATGTTCTAAAATATTAAATTGGAAAGTTTCAACTTTGTGACTGACACAGAACTTTCTTCATTGACATGTAGAAAGTGGGTATCATGTTGATATGTTAAATTAAATAAAAAAGTAGAGTGACTTTGCCTTTAGTCTCAATATTTTGAATGTTTTATATGTAAAATTATGGCTCTGCGTAAGTCCAAAACAAACAATTTACTTGGCTATCTTTGGTACTGCTTTTGTTTTGATCTAATTCGACAACTACTTGACTAAGAGTTCATTTAGCTAAGCGGTCAAAAATTACTTATTCTAAAAAATATTTTTATTCAAAAGTATTTTCGAAAAGTACTTACAAAGTAACAATTTATGTTTGGGCAAGTCATTTGAATAGTAATTTTTAAAATATTAAATAGATAAATTGAGTTTGACCAATCTTTTCAAAAAGTAATTTATTCACAAATGCAATTGTTTCCACACACAAATAATTTAAGGAAAATGGAAAGTTCATTAATTACATCCAATTTATAGGAATATGGCAAAGTCACTAGTGAGCTACACAACCTTTCTTGCTCTCCTCTTGTGCTTTCTCCTCATTTCATCCAATAGTTGGTACTTCTTTCATTGTCATTTTATTTATGAGTATTCTTTATGCCTTTGCACACTTAGACCCTACTAGCTTGCTATATAATATGAAATATTTATCGCTATAATCACTATATGTTGGTATCGCAATGAAATTATACATGCATCGGCCGTATTTATTGTTTTTTAGAAACAATTGACATATTCCAATAAATGATTTTCACCAAAAAATAAACTTATGATAAGTTTTTGTTCCTTGCAAAGATGCAAGCGGCAGAGGGCAAACTTTGGCGAAGGAAAAGCAAGACATTTTCTGGATATTGCTTTATTAGTGAACACTGTGACGAAGAATGCAAAGAGAAAGAAGGGACAAAGAGGGGTATGTGCATTAAGAAGAGCATCTTTAGACGTTATCATTATCCAAGAATTTAGAACTCATAATGTTTAAATACTCGCTTCGCTGCTTTAGGTTTCAAAGATTGAAAATTTGCTAGGAG
>MU770553.1:43878-59083 GCA_026770625.1 Nicotiana glauca | reverse complement strand
ATTTGAATAGTAATTTTTAAAATATTAAATAGATAAATTGAGTTTGACCAATCTTTTCAAAAAGTAATTTATTCACAAATGCAATTGTTTCCACACACAAATAATTTAAGGAAAATGGAAAGTTCATTAATTACATCCAATTTATAGGAATATGGCAAAGTCACTAGTGAGCTACACAACCTTTCTTGCTCTCCTCTTGTGCTTTCTCCTCATTTCATCCAATGGTTGGTACTTCTTTCATTGTCATTTTATTTATGAGTATTCTTTATGCCTTTGCACACTTAGACCCTACTAGATTGCTATATAATATGAAATATTTATCGCTATAATCACTATATGTTGGTATCACAATGAAATTATACATGCATCGGCCGTATCTATTGTTTTTTTAGAAACAATTGACATATTCCAATAAATGATTTTCACCAAAAAATAAACTTATGATAAGTTTTTGTTCCTTGCATAGATGCAAGCGGCAGAGGGCAAACATTGGCGAAGGAAAAGCAAGACATTTTCTGGGTATTGCTTTATTAGTAAACACTGTGACGAAGAATGCAAAGAGAAAGAAGGGGCAAAGAGGGGTATGTGCATTAAGAAGAGCATCTTTAGACGTTACTGCTACTGCTACCACAAGTGCAAATAAGCATCAAATGCTCTCAGAATCCTCGTTTCTTATGTATGATAAGTAAAAAGTGGGTTGTGTCTTGTGTGAAAGAATAAAAATACTACCAATTCACTAGAATTGTGGTATCATGAGAAAATAGTATTAAATTATGTTTGAATTAACAAATTGTACGGTCTTTCTTGGTATCCGTACCGTAATGTTTGGAGTCAAATGAAATAATCGAAAGAAATTATTTGTTGTTATACTAATTGAGTTGGCTTGGCTAGTTGTCTATGATGATTAGTGGTGGCGAAATGACTAAATTAATGCAATTATCCGCTCATATTGTTCATTTAATAATATGTTGGATAACGAACTTTTTAAAAACGATCAAATATTTTAAAAAATCATGTTATCCAGTTAGAAATTAAAATGAATAAACAATGGACAACAAATGATTTAGCTTTTATATTTGTAAAGCCTCAAGGGGTTCCTCAAGTTTCGGAGACTCGGAATTCTCCCAAAAATGATCCATATTCTTTTTTTTTCTTGAGCAAATAGGAAATACTTATATTAAAAGTTACGTAACGCTTGGTATATCATAGTCATTGCTTGTGTCACTAAGGACACTTTGATTTTCTAAGCTTGCTAACGTATTGCAAGCATCTAGAGTTAAGTACTTCACAAAAACATATTGTTCTTCTAGATCATTTTTTACCAAAGATTTTGTATGATTTGGAGGTATGAACAAAACTATTTTTCCTTTTGCTTGCACAATTGCCTCCTTAGCCAGTTGATGTGCGATATTATTCCCTTGCCTGAATACGTGACGGAGGAACATCACCTTCTCCCGGTGCATTAAAAACCTACAGTTATTAATAAGATCGTTAAATAGTCTGTTACCGTTGTGTATTGCTTGTATTGCCTCCGTCGAATCTGTTTCTATTTCCAGCGGGAATAAGGCCTATTCATGAGCAATCGGAAGTCCTTCCAGTAGCGCTCTTATTTCTGCTCCCAGAGAACCCCTTGCATGTAATGATCTGGTAAAACCAACCACCCGATGACCTTGTGTATTGCGGAAAACTCCTCCCAGACCACTCCTCTGATAGCTGTCCTTAAAACTGGCATCAATATTTTATTTGTACCAGCCCTTAGAGGGTTTTTGCCACTTAACATGTAATGGAATATTTTTTTGTGGCACAAAGCTTTTTTTAGTAAGAAGCTTGAATTCTGTGGCTTTTTGAACAGTGTTGTTTATGTTAAAAGGGTTTCTAGTGTTGTTTTGATTATTTGAATTTCTGTTTATCCAAATATCCCATATGACAAAAGGAAGGAGCGAGTTCCGTATAATAAACTGGTTTTTCAAAGAGCAATTAACATTATTTACTAGAAGAAGCCAGTGATCACCTACTAGATCATAACTATTTGACCAACCTAGATTGTTCAAAAAAGATTTTGTTGTTTTATAGTAAAAGAAAATGTGAGTGATTGTCTCTTCTACTCTTGAATCACAAATAGGACACATGGGGTCAACATTAACTCCTATACGGGCTAGGTATTTTCTGTACGAGAGCTTATTATGAAGGCATTGCCATAAGAAATTTTTTATCTTATTTGGACATGACAAAGTCCAAACTGAGCTATGCTCTAATTGGTTATTCAAAGTGGGTTCAATTAGGTTATAGCAACTTTTGGTAGTGAAAAATCCTTTACTAGATAGAGACCATATAGGAATATCCTTAGTTAGCCCATTGGATCTAACTCTTACTTTAAGGATATTTTTTTTATTTCATTAGGGATATCAATCGATAGTTTAGTAAAATCCCATCGATGATCAGTGTATATATCTCTAATTGTGATGAACTAGTCACTAACTAATAGGGGACCCTTAATTGAGTACCTCAGATTTCTGGCATTGGGGATCCAATTACTGTCCCGTAAATTTATGTTAGTGTTGTAATGAGGAGACCAAGTGATCTCTTTTTGCATATATTTCCCACCTTCTTAAAATGGCATTCCAAATAGAGGAGTGATTTATTTTTGAGATATTTTCCCCGTATTTGGTAATAATAAATCTTACCCATGGAATTGCAGCATGTGTGAGAAGTCTCCATACTAGACTAGCTAAATTGTAAATATTTTTAGTAGTTGCATTATGGATTTCTAAGCCTCCAATGGATTTTGGTTGACAGACGTTGGACCATTTGACAAAATGGATTTTTTTCTTTTCTTCAGTTGTACCCCATATAAAATTGTTTTGGATTTTACTAATGTTCTTAAGAATTTTTTTTGGCAGAAGAGTGTATTGTATATAATGGTTTTGTATGGAGTTTAGGCATGATTGGGCCAAAGTAGTTTTCCCCGCTTTCTTGATAAATCTCATCTTTGAGGATGCAAGTCTAATTCTTATTTTGTCAATTATAAATAGATAATCAGTTGGTTTCGGATTTTTCATTAACATAGAAAAACCTAGATAGTTACCAAATGTTTCACTTATTCTTATACCTAAAATATTACTAATATTTTTTATAATGCTAGGGGAGCAATTTTTTTGAGAAGAGGATATTTGATTTATGACATGATTTAGTATTGGCTTTGGCCATTAGTGTCAAGTCTTCAGCAAAGAATAAACGGGAGAAACTAGGACTTTTTCGTCCTATAGCTATAGGATCCCAATTAGATGTATCAATTTGGTGGTCAATATATCTAGACAACATTTCTAGATACAGGATGAATATATAGGGTGATATTGGATCCCCTTATCTAATCGCCCTACTTGGCTCAAAATATTTTGTAATACAGACATTAAAAAAATTGCAATAGAACTTGATGAGATACAACTAAGCAGGAGTTTTGAGAATTTTGGTGGAAAATTAAAGTATCTAAGGGTACGGTAGACAAAGGACAATTCTATATGGTTGAAGGCCTTCTCTAAGTCTATTTTTAAGACCATGTGACCTTGTTTGTCTCTGATTCTTCTTAAATTAGAAATTAATTCTTGAATAATAATGAAATTGTCCGAGACCCTTCTATTTATCATGAAACTAGCTTGGAAGGGACTAATGATTGTTGTAAGAAAGGTTTAAGATGATTTGCAAAAAAATTAGTAATAACTTTGTAAATGGTATTACAAAGTCCAATTGGTCTAAAGTTCTTAATATTATTAGCATTAGGAATTTTGGGGATGAGGCAGAGATATGTTTTACTTAATTCGTTAGGGATTTCTTTCCCTTTAAAAATATTATGACAAATTTTCACAACAGATTGACCTATGATGTTCCAGTATCTTCGATAGAAAAACAGGGTTGAGTCGATACTTTAAAGGGTTTAAAGGAAAAGATAGCCTTCTTAATTTCACTATCCAAGAGTGGGTTCTCTAGTGAGTTGAGATCAATTTTGGGATGACTATATTGATTTACTTTAAAATTCCTCCAATTAGTAGATGAGTAGGAAGTGATAAACATAATTTTAAAGAAATTCAAAACGTGGGACATGATTGATTGATGGTCGTTTATCCGTTTTCCAGTCTCATCTTTAATGTATGTAATTTTATTTATCCATCTTCTATTTGTGGTAGAAATATGAAAAAATTATGTATTTACATCGCCTTCATTTAATCACATTATTCTAGATCTCAATTTCCAGTAGTCCCCCTCTATCTTAATGATGTCATTGTATTCTTTTTTAAGGTCACATTTTAGAGATTGGAGGAAGATACTATGAGCATAGTTTTTGGAATTTTGTATGCTTTCCGGTCTTGCTAAAATTTTTCTTTTCTTACCCATTGTATCACGAAAGGTATTATCTTTCTAAGGCTTAATGCTTTATATAAAAAATTTACTAGCACCACAATAGTCAACACCACGCCGATTATTTCCAACAAGAGATATGAATTTCGAATGTCTACACCAATAAGTTTCTAAATGGAAGTGTTGAGAGTGGCCTTGTCTCTTTCTAGGAATTAGTTCCACTAAGATGGAATTATGGTCCGAATAAATTTTTGGTAGGTGAACAATAGAGTAATTGGGAAACAATTCACATCATTCTTCATTACCTAAGACTTTGTCTAATCTTTTTGTAATGAGACCTTTATTTCTATGTCTATGGTTGGACCATTTATAATTACACCCTTTGTAACCCATATCCCTAAGGTTACACTTGCTAATTTTTATAGTAAAAAATCTACCCTACTATTATTGATAGGTCTCCTCCCAAATTTTTCGTTTGAGCTTAAGATGTCACTAAAGTTACCTCCTAACATTCAAGAACCTTTGTAATTGTTATAAATATTGTCTAGATTATCCCTCATAATATTCCTATGTTGGTAGTTAGTACTAGCATAAATAGAAGAAAATAGCCAAGTTTTATGTATAGGAAGTACCTCAATTGTTGCATAAATCTTTTGGTTCCTACGGGTGAAGTTATGGATAGTGAGCACCTCATAATTCAACATAATGACCATGCCACCTGATTGGCCCTCTGCTGGAACCTGTATCAGCTCCGAGAAGCCAAAATCATTCAGCATTTGCTTGTGGTTTACCATCCTAGTTTCTATATAAAGTCATCATGCATGGCCTGTGAGTGTCTATCATTTCTCTAAGATTTCTTTTGAAGTTATCATTATTTCTCCTCTTACATTCCAAATGATGAAGTTAGTTGGGGGATTCATTGATTGATTTAGGTTCATGTTTGCTAGTTCCCCAATTCTCCCTCATCCCTCCCAGAAAGACAGGTTTCCTTTTAGAGATGGTGCTAGTATCATGGTCTTGTTGCCCACTGTTGTATCCTGGGGTGGCCTGATATCTATCGAGCACTTGTACAATGCTAGGGGAAGTTGAGCACATGCCTCTTCTCTTGCATCTATGAAGAGATACCTTTTTACCCCGCCTATGTTTGAGAAGTCTAGGACATATTCTGAGCCTATGTTTATGTGTTCTTCTATCTCCTCCTCCATTACTGCTTCTGCATGGCCTGATTCTTGCATTGCATGGGATTATAGTGGTGGTGCATGTGGGTTCACTTGGTTGAATAGTTGTTCCTGTGCATGTTGGGTGGTCTCCCAAGGCATAAATATGGGGTTTAAGTGGGTTAGCATTTCTGATGGGAAGAATAGAATGTCTGGGAGGATATTCTGTGGTTGAATTGGTGGCATGTTCCACTGATGGTGGCATGTTCCACTGACTCCCCATTGCATGCACTAGGTTTGGGTTCAACGATGGTGCTAGTGGGTGTAGGATATTGTTAATCCAAACTTGATTAAAGTAATTGCTGATTGCAATTCTTCCCATTCCCACAGTTATTAGTTTTGCTAGGTATTGAGTATTTTGGAGTATTACTATCGACTCCTGACCATTGACTTCAATACAGAATGTGACTGGATATCCCATTAGACCCATCTTCATCCATGAGAGTGGTTGATAGTCTTGATCCTGAGGGGGGTGGACAAAGATAATTTGAGGATTTTCTGGGTGTGGAGGGAGTGGAGGTATGTTCTCCATCGATTTAACTCAGTGTTGCCTTAAAATTTTGATGAGTTTTTGTCTCCTTCTAAGGGTAGATGGGATTCTTGGCATTTCGAGAAAACTATTGGTTATTTAAGGAGTGAATAGCAGGTGACTAGGGTTATCAGCAGAGAGGGTGTGATTAGTGGCTAGGGTAATGATTGGATTTTTATTTTTTATAGCCTCTGAGTGGCCAATATTTAGATTTACAGGGAGATAGTTCATGGAAGTAGCATCTTTACCGTGCTCAAGTGAAGAAGCCATTTAATCATCCTTGGGTTCTGTAATGGCCATTTGGCCAACATGCTTTGGGGTGGTATTATTTTCATATCTTTGGGATAGATCTTTACTTGTAGAATCCGTTATGGGGTAAGTAGTGCTAGGATTTTGTGTTAATGGGTTAGTATGCCGTGTAGAATTAGTATTATTAGAGGGGGTGATATTATCATTAGAGTTGTCTAAGATTCTAATTGCATATCATAATTATCATTAGTAATAGTAGTAGACACGTATGAGTCTACTAATACCATGTCATTGGCTTGAGTATCCAAGTGACTTTTTGCGTGCATATTTTTCAGACAATTTATATTTTCTTTATTGGTGGTTTTATTCAAAACCATTTGCTCATGATCTAAGAGTAAAAATTATTTTGTAGTGGTATGGTGGTTTTATCCAAGCTTAATCTAGGCTGATTTTCCTACTATTGTTAGTGTGACGACCCAAAGGGTCATCACTTATTTTCTTAGGCATTTCGAGCTTCTGAGGTCTTGAAACTCTCATTTATAGTTGCCTCGATTTATGTGCGCAGTCCGGGCACGAAGCCGGAAAATTTACATGTTGAAATATATGAGTTATGTGAAAAATTTGAAGAATTTTGATATTAATATTGATATAGTTGACTTTGGTCAACATTTTTGGTAAACGGACCGGGACCCGTGATTTGACGGTCTCAGAAATTCCATAGAAAAAAATGAAACTCGGGCGTATGCCCGGAATCGAAATCGGAGGTCCAGAACCCCGGTAAAAGAATTTTCTGTTAAATTGTTTTCTCAAAATGTTTAAGGAAAATGAAACTGAAATTTGATCAAAAAGTAATGGTATCGGGCTCATATTTTGGTTCCGACGCCCGGTACCAGTCATATTTATCGGTTAAGAGCTTCCTGTAAAGTTTGGTTGAAAACGGACGTCGTTTGACGTGATTCGGCCTTAAATTGGAAATTTGAAAGTTTATGAAATTTGGAAGATTTCTTGAGTTTTAAGGCTAAATTCATTGATTTTGATGTTATTTTGGCGATTTGATCGCGCGAGTAAGTTCGTATGATATTTTTGAGTCAGTGGGCATATTTGGTTTGGAGCCCCGGGGGCTCGGGTGAGTTTTGGATAGGCCACGAGTTCATTTTTTCATGTTTGGAAGTTGTTGTCATGCCTGATCTGCAGGCTTCGCAATTGCGAAGAAAACATCGCAATTGCGAGAAATTTCCCTGGGCAGCAGAGTTCACAAATTCGAAGAGTTGTTCACAAATGCGAACTCCTCCCTTTTAGGCCAGAGTTCGCAAATGCGACGAATTGTTCGCAAATGCGAACTCCTTCTTTTAGCCCAGAGTTCGCAAATGCGAACTCCTTCCTTTTTGCCCAGAGTTCGAAAATGCGAAGCTTTTGTTTGCAAATGCGAACTTCTCAGTTCTTGGTCGGGGTTCGCAATTGCGAACCTCTGTTCGCAAATGCGAACACAGAGACCTATAAATGACGATTTCCAGCTTCATTTTTCACATTTTCACAACCCAAAACATCCATTGGCGATTTTTCAAGAACTCCCTCTTCTCCAAATCATTTGTAAGTCAACTTTTACTCAATTTCTTCAATATTTAACATCATTTATCGTGTTTTCACATTAAATTCAAGGTTTTTCATGGGTAAAATGGGGGTTTTGGGTAGAACTTAGGATTTTCATAAAAATTGGGATTTTGACCTTAATTTGAGGTCCGATTTTAGAACAAATTATATATTTGAACTTGTGGAAGGATGGGTGAATTTATTTTGGTTCGAACCTCGTGTTTCGACCATGTGGGCCCGGGGTCGATTTTCACTATTTCGGGCAGCATGTTGTAAAAATTATATTTGGCCATATGAACTAGTTTGTTAAGTAGTATTAATGATATTAAATCAATTGTGTATAGATACGATTGTATTGGAGCTAAATTTGAAAGGAAAGGGCATTGCTAAGGATTGAGTTGGCCGTAGACTTTCGAGGTAAGTGTTTGATCTATCCTAGCTTGAGGGAATAGGAGTTGAGTTTATGTGCTAATTGTTATGTGTGTAGTCCGACGTATAGGCATGGTGATGAGTATCTATACGTTGGGGGTCGAGCATGACCGTGAGTCTTAAATGGGTTAAAATTCTTAATAAATCTTATGTGATTATATGAAAGGAATTATTATTGGTTTAATACCGGTAATACATATATATGGTTGATTAAATATTATTGGTTTAATCCCGGTAACATATATATATTATGAAAAGGGATTGTGTGGCACGCCAACCATTTATATATTACGAAAAGGGATCGTGTGGCACGCCGACCACTTATATATTATGAATAGGGATCGTGTGGCACGACGACCACTTATATATTATGAAAAGGGATCCCGTGGCACGCCGACCACTTATATGTTATGAAAAGGTATCGTGTGGCACGCCGACCACTTAGATGAATTGAGACTTGAAAGTGAATTCTATTCCATTATTCTTATTACTTTTCTGATATTATATTTTTCTGCTGTACCATAGCATGTTTCTTTTCTTATAAATATTAAGTATTATTTCCTGCTATTTGGTAGTATACATATATATTTTTAACCGTACAGGTTTATGTGGGTGTCTGGTCCTAGCTTTGTCACTACTTCGCTGGGATAGGCCAGGCACTTACCAGCACATGGGGTCGGTTGTGCTGATGCTACACTCTACGCTCTTTTTGCGCAGATACAGGTTACGGACAGCAGCAGCAGCAATAGTGCGATTGTTAACATTTCGATCATCGAGACTTCGAGGTAGCCTTGCAGGCATCCGCAGGACCCGTTGTCTCCTCTATCTTCACTTTTCAATCTGTTATCTAATGTATTCGAGATAAACAGTTTTATATTTCTTTCAGACGGTTATGTGTATTATTCTTAGAAGTTTGTGAGTATTGTGACACCAGTTCTTGGGTAGTGTATCATGTTGGGTTTTCTGTATCGTATCTAGTAAAAATTGTTAAGTCTTCCGCTAAATTTATTTATTCCACTAAAATCATAGTATTATATTTAAATGTTTTAAAATGAGAGTTGTAACCAATGGGAATACAAGTAAGAGTTGGCTTACCTAGCTCCCATTAGTAGGCGTCATCACGACTCCCGATGGTGGAAAATTCGGGTCGTGACAAGTTGGTATCAGAGCCCTAGGTTTCACAGGTCTCACAACTCACGAACAACCTTAGTAGAGTCTGAGGGATCGGTATGGAGACGTCTGTATTTATCCCCCAGAGGCTACCGAGTTAGGAAAATTTCACCTTTATTCCTTCCTGTCGTGTGACTTTGATTCTACAAATGCTAATTGAAGTTCTGCTCTATTCTTCCGCAGATGGCAAGAACACGCGCTTCCTCATCTACTGACCAGCAGCCCGAGGCCCCAGTAGCCGCTCCCGCTAGGGGCAGAGGCGAGGTCGAGGCCGAGGTAGGGGCAAAGCTCAGCCCCGGGCAGCAGCACCTATGGCAGAACCTCAGGTTCATATCGAGGAGGAGGTTCCAGCCCCAGAAGCTCCAATAGGCCCAGCTCAGGTCCCAGGAGGGGTTATGTTCACCCCGGATCTTCAGGACGCTCTAATCCGGATCGCAGGCTTTATGGTCAATATCACTAGAGCAGGTTTACTGCCAGTAGCACCAGCCACTTCTCGGCTGGGGGAGGTAATCAGACTCCTACTACGCGCACTCCAGAGCCAATAATTCCCCAGGTTCAGGTTCCGGTGATTCAGCCAGCTGAGGCAGTTCAACCAGGTATAGCGACTCAGACTAGTGATGGTGCTGCCATGTCCGCTGATGCTTTATGGAGATTGGACAGGTTTACCAAGTTATTCACTACCACATACAGTGGCACTCCTACAGAAGATCCTCAGGACTTTCTATATAGCTGCCACGAGGTTCTCCGTACTATGGGCATTGTGGAGACTAATGGTGTTGATTTTGCCACTTTCCGATTATCTGGATCCGCCAAGACTTGGTGGAGAGATTATTGCTTATCTAAACCAGCAGGGGCACCATCTTTGACTTGGGGCCAATTTGCAGAATTGTTTTTGGAGAAGTTTCTTCCAGTGACTCAAAGGGAGGCTCTTCGCAGGCAATTTGAGCATCTACATCAGGGCTCCATGTTTGTCACACAGTATGAGACTAGGTTCATTGACTTAGCTCGATATGCCACTGTTATACTTCCCACCGATAGAGAGAGGGTAAGAAGATTTATTGATGGCTTGAGTCAGCCAATTCATCTTCAGATGGCTATGGGAGCAGGGAGTGAGATCACCTTTCAGGAGGCAGCCAATGCAGCCCGCCGGATTGAGATGGCTCTGTCTCAAGGAGCAGGTCATGGGTCGGATAAGAGGCCCCGTAATTCAGGCAGATTCAGTGGTACCTCATCTGGAGGTAGAGATTCTTATGGTAGAGGCCATTTTCCTAGGCCTTTTCAGTCAGCCCTTCAGGCTTCTTACGGTACTTCCAGTAGCCGTGATTCTCAGCCACATTGCTCCGATCAGCAGTCTATCAGCTCAGCACCACTCCGGTATTCTCAGCAGCCGAGGGCTTGTTACACGTGTGGTGACTTGAGGCACATTGCCAGGCATTGCCCTCGAAATTCTGATAATTCTCAGCAGCAGGGTTCTCAGCTCATGATCCAGGCAGCAGGCGATCCTCAGCCTACCCAGCTAGCTAGAGGCAGAGGTAGGGATCGTAGAGGTGGAGGTAGGGACCGTAGAGGTGGAGCTCGGACCGACAGAGGCAGAGGACAACCAATGATTGATCATCCTAGAGATACAGTTCAGGGAGGTGGGGCCCAAAACCGATGTTATGCACTTCCTTCCAGACTAGAGACTGAGTCCTCAGATGCTGTTATTACAGGTATTATTCTGGTTTGTGATAGAGAGGCATCAGCATTATTTGACCCAGGGTCTACATATTCATACGTGTCTTCCTATTTTGCACCGTACCTAGTTCAGCCTAGTGATCCACTAGGTATTCCTGTTCATGTGTCTACTCCAGTAGGTGATTCTATTATGGTCGATCGAGTTCATCGATCATGTACTGTGGTGATTGAGGGTCTTGAGACCCGTGCTGATTTATTACTCTTAAATATGGTGGACTTCGATATTATATTAGGTATGGACTGGTTATCTCTATATCATGCTATCTTGGATTGTCATGCCAAGACTGTGACCTTAGCTCTGCCAAATTTGCCACGTATAGAGTGGAAAGGGATTTCTTGTCATACTAGCCGTAATGTTATATCTTATTTTAAGGCTCGGCGTATGGTTGAAAAAGGGTGTTTGGCTTATCTAGCCTATGTCCGTGATTTTAGTGCTGAGGTTCCCACTATTGATTCTGTGCCCGTGGTCCGTAAATTTCCTGAAGTTTTCCCTTCAGACTTACCAGGTATGCCACCTGACAAGGATATTGATTTCTGCATTGATTTGGCTTCGGGCACTCAGCCTATTTCTATTCCACCATATCGGATGGCTTCGCCAGAGTTAAAGGAGTTGAAAGAATAGCTGCAGAATTTACTTGAAAAAGATTTTATTAGACCGAGTGTTTCGCCGTGGTGCGCCGGTATTATTTGTAAAGAAAAAAAATGGTTTGATGAGAATGTGCATTGATTATCGGCAGTTGAACAAGGTTACTATCAAAAATAAACATCCACTCCCGCGAATTGATGATTTATTTGACCAGCTTCTGGGTGCCATGGTCTTTTCGAAGATAGATTTGAGATCTGGCTATCATCAGCTGAAGATTAGGGCATCTGATGTCCTTAAGATAGCATTCCGCACTCGGTACGGACATTATGAATTCCTGGTCATGTCTTTTGGGTTGAAAAATGCCCCAGCAGCTTTTATGGAATTGATGAATCTAGTATTCCGGCCTTATTTAGACTTGTTTATAATAGTCTTCATTAATGACATATTAATATACTCTCGCAATCAGGAGGAGCATGCGCAGCATCTCAGAGTGGCTCTTCAGACTCTGAAAAATAGCCAACTATATCCAAAATTTTCAAAGTGTGAATTTTGGCTAAGTTCAGTTGCATTCCAGGGTCATATTGTGACGGCAGCAAGTATTCAGGTTGATCCAAAGAAGATTGAGGCAGTCAAGAACTGGCCTAGACCGACATCGGCCACAGAGATTCAGAGTTTCTTGGGATTAGCAGGTTACTATTGGCGATTCGTGGTGGGGTTTTCATCTATTGCAACCCCAATGACCAGGTTGACGTAGAAAGGTGTTCAGTTCGAATGGTCAGATGAATGTGAGGCAAGCTTTCAGAAGCTCAAGACAGCTTTGACCACAGCACCGGTATTGGTTTTACCCACAGGTACGGGACCTTATACTATTTATTGTGATGCTTCCCGTATTGGGCTTGGTACAGTATTGATGCAGGATGGCAAGGTTATTGCCTATGCTTCGAGGCAATTAAAGATCCATGAAAAGAACTATCCAGTTCATGATCTAGAATTGGCAGCAATTGTTCACACATTGAAGATGTGGAGACATTATTTGTATGGTATGGCATGTGAGGAATACACCGATCACAAAAGTCTTCAGTACCTGTTTAAACAGAAGGAATTGAATTTGAGGCAGAGAAGGTGGCTAGAATTGTTGAAAGATTATGATGTCACCATTTTATATCACCCGGGAAAAGCAAACGTAGTGGCCGATGCTTTGAGTAGGAAGTCAGCCAGTATGGGCAGTCTTGCTTATATTCCAGTCGATCAGAGGCCGCTTGCTTTGGATGTCTAGGCCTTACCAACCGATTTGTGAGGTTGGATATTTCAGAGCCCAGTCGAGTACTAGCTTGCACAGTCGCTTGCTCTTCATTATTGGAGCGTATCCACGATCGGCAATTTGATGATCCTCATTTGTGTGTCCTTAAAGATACGGTTCAGCGAGGAGGTGCCAAGCAGGTCACCTTAGATGCTGATGGGATTCTGAGATTGCAAGGGCGCATTTGTGTGACAAATGTTGATGGGCTTCGAGAATTGATTCTCGAGGAAGCTCACAGTTCACGGTATTCTATTCATCCAGGTGCAGCAAAGAAGTATCAGGATTTGCGGCAACATTATTGGTGGCGTAGAATGAAAAAGGATATTGTGGCATATGTAGCGCGGTGTCTGAACTGTCAACAGGTTAAATATGAGCATCAGAGACCTGGTGGTTTATTTCAGAGAATTGAGCTTCCTGAATGGAGGTGAGAGCGGATCACTATGGACTTCGTTACCGGCCTTCCGATGACTCGGAAGAGGTTTGATGCTGTTTGGGTTATTGTTGATAGGCTGACCAAGTCAGCTCATTTTATTCCGGTTGCCACTACCTATTCGTCCGAGAAATTAGCTGGAATTTATATCAGGGAGATTGTTCGCCTTCATGGTGTGCCTATCTCTATCATTTCAGATCGAGGTACGCAATTTACCTCGCATTTCTGGAAGGCGTTTCAGAAAGAGTTGGGCACCCAGGTTCAGCTGAGCACAGCGTTTCATCCTCAGACGGACGGTTAGTCCGAGAGGACTATTCAGATTTTAGAAGATATGCTCCGAGCCTGTGTTATTGATTTTGGAGGTTCGTGGGATCAGTTCCTGCCTTTGGCAGAGTTTGCTTATAATAACAGCTATCAATCGAGCATTCAGATGGCTCCTTATGAAGCCTTATATGGTAGGCGGTGTCGCTCTCCAGTTGGATGGTTTGAACTGGGAGAGGCTCGGTTGTTGGGTACAGATTTAGTTCAGGAGGCCTTAGATAAGGTCAAGATCATTCAAGATAGGCTTCGTACAGCTCAGTCCAGGCAAAAGAGCTATGCAGATCGTAAGGTTCGAGATATAGCTTTCATGGTTGGTGAGCGAGTATTGCTCCGAGTGTCGCCTATGAAGGGCGTGATGAGATTTGGGAAGAAGGGCAAACTTAGCCCCAGGTTTATTGGCCCATTCGAGATTCTTGATCGTGTGGGAGAGGTGGCTTATAAACTTGCCTTGCCACCTAGCTTGTCAGCTGTGCATCCAGTGTTTCATGTATCCATGCTCCGAAAATATCACGGCGATCCATCGCACGTGTTAGATTTCAGCACTGTCCAATTGGACAAGGATCTATCTTATGAGGAGGAGCCGGTAGCTATTCTAGACCGGCAGGTTCGACAGTTGAGGTCGAAGAGTTTTCCTTCTGTGCGAGTTCAGTGGAGAGGTCAGCCTCCTGAGGCATCGACCTGGGAGTCCGAGTCTGACATGCGGAGCCGATATCCTCATCTATTCCCCGACTCAGGTACTTCTTTCTTTTTGTCCGTTCGAGGACGAACGGCTGTTTTAGAGGTGGAGAATGTGACGACCCAAAGGGTCATCACTTGTTTTCTCAGGCATTTCGAGCTTCTGAGGCCTTGAAAACCTCATTTATAGTTTGCCTCGATTTGCGTGCGCAGTCCGGGTGCGAAGCCGGAAAAAATTACATGTTGAAATATATGAGTTATGTGAAAAATTTGAAAAATTTTGATATTAATATTGATATAGTTGACTTTGGTCAACATTTTTGGTAAACGGACCAGGACCCGTGATTTGACGTCTCAAAAATTCCATAGAAAAATATGGAACTCGGGCGTATGCCCGGAATCGAAATCGGAGGTCCAGAACCCAAGTAAAAGAATTTTTCAGTTAAATTGTTTTCTGAAAATATTTAAGGAAAATAAAACTGAAATTTGATCAAAAAGAAATGGTATCGGGCTCGTATTTTGGTTCAGACGCCGGGTACAAGTCATATTTATTGTTTAAGCGCTTCCTGTAAAGTTTGGTTGAAAATGGACGTCGTTTGACGTGATTCGGCCTTAAATTGGA
>MU770553.1:27954-43809 GCA_026770625.1 Nicotiana glauca | reverse complement strand
AAGTTCGTATGATGTTTTTGAGTCAGTGTGCATATTTGGTTTGGAGCCCCGAGGGCTCGGGTGAGTTTTGGATAGGCCACGAGTTCATTTTTTTCATGTTTGGAAGTTGATGTCATGCCTGATCTGCAGGCTTCGCAATTGCGAAGAAAACATCGCAATTGCGAGAAATTTCCCTGGGCAGCAGAGTTCGCAAATGCGAAGAATTGTTCGCAAATGCGAACTCCTCCCTTTTAGGCCAGAGTTCGCAAATGCGATGAATTGTTCGCAAATGTGAACTCCTTCCTTTTAGCCCAGAGTTTGCAAATGCAAAGAAATCTTCGCAAATGCGAACTCCTTCCTTTTTTCCCAGAGTTCGCAAATGCGAACTTCTCAGTTCTTGGTCGGGGTTCGCAATTGCGAACCTCTGTTCACAAATGCGAACACAAAGACCTGTAAATCACGATTTCCAGCTTCATGTTTCACATTTTCACAACCCAAAACATCCATTGGCGATTTTTCAAGAACTCCCTCTTCTCCAAATCATTTGTAAGTCAACTTTTACTCAATTTCTTCAATCTTTAACATCATTTATCGTGTTTTCACATTAAATTCAAGGTTTTTCATGGGTAAAATGGGGATTTTGGGTAGAACTTAGGTTTTTCATAAAAATTTGGATTTTGACCTCAATTTGAGGTCCGATTTTAGAAACAAATTATATATTTGAACTCATGGAAGGATGGGTGAATTTATTTTGGTTCGAACATCGTGTTTCGACCATGTGGGCCCGGGGTCGATTTTCACTATTCCGGGCAGCATGTTGTAAAAATTGTATTTGGCCATATGAACTAGTTTGTTAAGTAGTATTGATGATATTAAATCAATTGTGTATAGATACAATTGTATTGGAGCCAAATTTGAAAGGAAAGGGCATTGCTAAGGATTGAGTTGGCCGTAGACTTTCGAGGTAAGTGTTTGATCTATCCTAGCTTGAGGGAATAGGAGTTGAGTTTATGTGCTAATTGTTATGTGTGTAGTCCGACGTATAGGCATGGTGACGAGTATCTATACGTTGGGGGTCGAGCATGACCGTGAGTCTTAATTGGGTAAAAATTCTTAATAAATCTTATGTGATTATATGAAAGGAATTATTATTGGTTTAATACCGGTAATAGATATATATGGTTGATTAAAGATTATTGGTTTAATACCGGTAACATATATATATTATGAAAAGGGATCGTGTGGCACGCAGACCACTTATATATTACGAAAAGGGATCGTGTGGCACGCCGACCACTTATATATTACGAAAAGGGATCGTGTGGCACGCCGACCACTTATATATTATGAATAGGGATCGTGTGGTACGACGACCACTTATATATTATGAAAAGGTATCCTGTGGCACGCCGACCACTTATATGTTATGAAAAGGGATCGTGTGGCACGCCGACCACTTATATGTTATGAAAAGGGATCGTGTGGCACGCCGACCACTTAGATGAATTGAGACTTGAAAGTGAATTCTATTCCAATAGTCTTATTACTTTTCTGACATTATATTTTTCTGCTGTACCATAGCATGTTTCTTTTCTTATAAATATTAAATATTATTTCCTGCTATTTGGTGGTATACATATATATTTTTAACCGTATAGGTTTATGTGAGTGTCTGGTCCTAGCCTTGTCACTACTTCACTGGGATAGGCCAGGCACTTACCAGCACATGGGGTCGGTTGTGCTGATGCTACACTCTGCGCTCTTTTTGTGCAGATACAGGTTACGGACAACCGCAGCAGTAGTAGTGCGATTGTTAACATTCCGATTATCGAGACTTCGAGGTAGCCTTGCAGGCGTCCGCAGGACCCGTTGTCTCCTCTATCTTCACTTTTCAGTCTGTTATCTCATGTATTCGAGATAAACAGTTTTATATTTCTTTCAGACGGTTATGTGTATTATTCTTAGAAGTTCGTGAGTATTGTGACACCAGTTCTTGGGTAGTGTATCATGTTTGGGTTTTCTGTATCGTATCTAGTAAAAAATTTTCAGTCTTCCACTAAATTTATTTATTCCACTAAAATCATAGTATTATATTTAAATGTTTTAAAATGAGAGTTGTAACCAATGGAAATACAAGTAAGAGTTGGCTTGCCTAGCTCCCATTAGTAGGCGCCATCACGACTCCCGATGGTGAAAAATTCGGGTCGTGATAGTTAGCAGAATTTTGAGTAGATTCAACTGGTTTGTATTGTAAGATTTGAGTATCGATGTACTTACCCGTATTGGCGTCGAATAATTTTACCGAGATACCTAGGCCATCAAGCTTCTCCCTTGGAGTGGTATTTTTTGTTGGACTATTTTTTGGAATCTGCTTTTTGCTTTTGTTGAAAGAAACGGGTTTCCATTCACCTTCTTGGTTCCCCCCTTTCGAATTTGATTGATCATTGCCCGGGTCTGGTTTTCTTTTGTATTCTTTTGGATGTAATTATATTGAGTAACTGTATGACTCAATCGTCCATAATTTTTGCATAGAATATTTTTTCGTTCATCGTGTATATATTATTTGTGCTTACCAATGTAGATGAAGTGGAACCTCCAATGGAATCTCCAAAGAAAGTCTAGCATAACGACCCCTCATTGTTGTTGATGTGCATGCATTAATTTTTAATAATCGTCCAACGGATTACCAATTCATTCCAGGATTCTCCTATCATAATACGTCGTTGGTGGTTGTGGTACCCTAATCAACATTGTTGAGGTTGTTAATTGCTTTTTTTATGGCCACAAAACTCGGTTTTCATTTGGAAACTGGAAAGGAGTGGCCATTGATGAACCAACGACCTTGATGAAGAGCTTTTTCTATGTTTTCTTTTCTTTTGAATTTGATTATGAAGTATTCTTCCCTTAGATCAATCAATGAAAATTCTTCCATTGGGTGCCAGAGTTCTTGAATTTTTTTATTTATGTATTGATGTAGTATTCGCTTACCAAACAGTTTAACAATGATTGAGAACTTCTTAGATTAAGCTGAGCATTGATGAATTGGTAAAAAATAAAGAGAAATTGAGTATTAAATTGGCCGGACTGAAAAGAGCGGGGAAGGAAGAAAAAGAGAAACCATCCCCAACGGGAATATCATCCCCAGCAAAGTTTCGGTGGTGTAATGAAAATGCAGAGCAGGGAAGGAGAAAAGGAGAACCATCCCCAGCAGGAGCATCACAACCAACCACCGCATTTTAAACTAACAAGTTTTTTTTTGATTTGAAACAGGAAAAATGAAATGGCATAGATGGAAGGCATGCCACGTGGAAGATTATCAAATTGGGGCAGAAAATTTTCCTTTCATTTAGAAAATTTTCTGGAAGTCAGGTATCCACTTCGAAAAGAAGCCAGATAACACAAGGGAAGTGGTCTTTGAACCAATATTATCCCCAGCAGTGTTGAAGGAAGGAAAATTTCCCCAGCAGTGTTATCCCTAGCAGTTAAAAGGGATGCAACACGGTAAGAAGGAAATGGTTGCAAAGAGGAACAATGTTAACACGAGTGCAGTTTTGAAGTTATTGAAGTCGGGAGCCCGCCCGTAAAATAGAGGCGTTACCTTTATATTTTTGTTGAAGCCAGGTACCCACTTGAGGAAGAAGGAAGATAACACAAGTTCTAAGGAAATGAGGAAAGAATCCCTAGCAAGAAGACAAGGATGGAAGCTATGTCCATATCAAGATCTCTACGTCATATCAAGCCCCTTGCGCTGCATCAATCTTTGTAATTATAAAATCAAGCACCACATGTCAGGCTTGTCCACCTTCAAATAGGACGTATTGGGTTAATCTACCCTCGAATAGGATATTTTGGGTTCATCCGCCCTCGAATAGGATATTTTGGGTCTATCCGCCCTCGAAAAGTATATTTTGGGTCTATCCGCCCTCGAATAGGATATTTTGGGTTCATCCGCCCTCGAATAGGATATTTTGGGCTCATCTGCCCTTGAATAGGATATTTTGGGGTCATTCGCCTTCGAATAGGATATTTTGGGGTCATCCGCCTTCGAATAGGATATTTTGGGTTCATCCGCCCTCGAATAGGATATTTTGGGTTCATCCGCCCTCGAAGACGATATTTTGGGTCTATCCGCCCCCGAATAGGATATTTTGGTTTCATCCGCCCTCGAATAGGATATTTTGGGTTCATCCGCCCTCGAATAGGATATTTTGGGTATATCCGCCCTCGAATAGGATATTTTGGGGTCATCCGCCTTCGAATAGGATATTTTGGGGTCATCCGCCTTCGAATAGGATATTTTGGGTTCATCCGCCCTCGAATAGGATATTTTGGGTATATCCGCCCTCGAATAGGATATTTTGGGTTTATCTGCCCTCGAATAGGATATTTTGGGTCTATCCGCCCTCGAATAGGATATTTTGGGTTCATCCACCCTCGAATAGGATATTTTGGATTCATCCGCCCTCGAATAGGATATTTTGGGTTCATCCACCCTCGAATAGGATATTTTGGATTCATCCGCCCTCGAATAGGATATTTTGGGTTCATCCGCCCTTGAATAGGATATTATGGGACTATCCGCCCTCAAATAGGATATGATGGGACTATCTGCCCTCAAATAGGATATTATGGGACTATCCGCCCTCAAATAGGATATTATTGGACTATTCTCCCTCAAATAGGATATTATGGGAATATTCGCCCTCAAATATGATATTATGGGACTATCCGCCCTCAAATAGGATATTGAATTTAATCCTTCCTCAAAAGGGCGTTTAATTTATTCCACCCGAGTGGTCTTGCATGTATAAAAATTGTCGAAATATATATTTCATAAATTATTGCCAAATACATTTTATTTTCAAAGTTGTTGATGAAGTCAGGAGCCCACCTGAAGAGATGAGAGGCGATTTTATTTTTAAAAGTTGCTGTTGGAGTCAGGAGCCCGCCTGTAGAACAGAGGAATGCATTTAAAGTTGAAGTCAAAAGGCAGTAATGCGGAGGGTCACAACAAAATACCCCAGCATAAATTCCGCCGCAAAAATCAGAAGGAAGACTACGAGTGCAAGTTTGAAGATAGATAAGATTTTGTAATTCCTAGTTTAGTCTAGCTTCTTGTTTTCTTTTAATACGGTGTAATAAGGAGGTCGGTAAGCAGCAGTAACAGCATGCAGCGGCAGCAACAACTAATTGCAGTCCTATGGTAGTCCCAGCTACCAAAACTTTCCGAACTACATTGACCTGATTCCCTTTTAGCCAGGGATATGTAGGAGAACTTGTGAAGCAAAGGTTCAGTGAAATCTTTCAAAAGATGCTTCGCACAGAGTGTTCAAATGGGCAAAAATCGCTCGTATCCGCTCACCTTATCTTTGCACGAAAACTCTTTGTTTTTTCTGGCAAAGAGGGACAACTGTGAGCACGTGATTTTTGCCTCATATGAATTACTCCCACAAAATCAAAACAAAAGCATTTGTTTTATTGTGTGAAATTTTGTGAATTTTTCGTGATATGTTTAGTAATGGTTAGCACTTGTTTGTGCGTGTTTGTTGTTTAAATTAATTAAAAAAAATATGTTGCAATTGTGTTTACAACTTAAATCAACATTTTGGAATTAATCAATAATCAACTGTTTTACAAAAAGAGTGAAAATCATATAAATGTATTTTTTGCATTTTTCAATGTTTAATGTCAAATTGTGTGATTATTTTATTTTTTAGTATTTAATTAATTCTGATAAATATTGTTTAAAGTAGATTAGTCTTTTTAAGTCAATGTTGGTATTTATTAATTTAAGTTAGAATTTTGGTTTTAATTTTAAAATCAATTTAGGAGTAAAATCAATAAAAAAGATTAAGAGGAATCAGAGTGGGCCAAAAAATCGGATTTAAATCAAGGCCCAAATCAAATACACCCCATACCAGGTCCAGACATTCAGTCCGAGAGACCATCGAAACGACGTAGTATGGGGAGAATACTACGTCGTTTCAATGTCAATCAATCCCAACCCTCCGCTTAATCTCGATCCAACAGTCTAGAGACGCCCATCCTCACCCGATCCATCCCTGACCCGTTTGCCCGGACCGACCCTGTCCCCTACTAAGACCAAACAACCCCATTTTATATAAGTGAAGTGATCCAAACCGTTGATCTCATCAGATCTAACGGCTTGAATTCACTCGCCCCTCCTATATAAATATCCTAACACTACCCCGCCCCCCAAGCCAAACACCCCCCTCTCTATCGTCTCCAACCTTAGAGACCAGACAAATCCCACCACCGCTGACCACCCGGGGGAAATCGTCCACGGCGGCGGTCAGTCACCAAGCCCCACCAAAATTACACCATGGCTTCACCTCGACCTCCCCATTCCAGATCTCCACTCCATTATCTTCGAATCCCAACCAGGTTCTTCGAATATTCAATCGAAGAATCAGGCCCCAACCCTAGTTTGTCCAATGGCCGCCAAATTAACACTTTACCCCCATTGGACCTCCCTCACCACCAGACCATCGTTAGTTCCCTTCGAATCAATCCAGGATTCGTCGAATATCAAATCAAAACCAAGAACCCTAGTGCCGCCACAAGATCCTCGGTGGCGGCGCCAAACCCAAACCACCCCAAACTCACACCAGCTATCCCCTTACCTCCCTCATCTCTAAAACATCGTTAGCCCGACTCGAATCATGCTCGAACCATTCAAATCCCAAATTGAACCAGAAACCCTAAAAAGAGACCAAGTTCAAATTTGTCCATAAAGGGAGAAATTGGGGTGTGAATCGACTTTAGTCGAGTGTTCTCAATCGAGAACACTCGATTAAAGCCCTTTTCACCTCAAAAAGGCTCAAGTCAGAGGTTTAAGTCGAGTCTGTCTGGTTTTCGATTTTTTGAGGTATTTTTCCTTTCCTGTTTGTTCCATTTTGTGTTTGTTTATTTGTTTAGTTTAATTTTATTGATTTTCATTTTTTTTATTATTCTGTCTATCTTCAATCAGACCTTTTATTTGGTCAAATTTGTTTTTTTTATTATTACATATATATTATAGCCTATGTGATTGATTGAATAAGTGTCGTCGAATAGTATGTTATGCTTGAAAGTTAGATTAACATGATAGTAGTATAATTTTTGGTTCATTTCAATAGGATTCCGTTTGATTCTGTTTTCTCTGTTAGTTTTGCTCAGTAAATTCATCTTCTATTCTTTTCTTATTGTTGTTTAAGTTTGAATGTTTCAGGTGAACCTTGCATCTTGTTTCTCCTTTGTCTCTCTGAATAGATAGAATCAGTCAGTGTTAGTAAGTTTGTATAAAAACTGTAGCTATTCCCATAATTGAACTGTTGATTAAGTGTGATGAATTAAATCCCAAATGTTTTGGTCTGATTGAATCTGGCATTGCTAAAATATCCTAATGTGGTCGATAGGAAATTAGTTTCATATGTTTAGTGATCAAATTGGTAGGCTTTGAATTAGTTATAGCTGATGATGTACAGTAGGGAATCCTAGGGTAAATCACAGTAAGTCCAGTGGTAATTAAGGGGTTAACTGAAATTTGAACCACTAGTAGTTAAACTAAAGGCTGCTAATGAACATAATGGTATAGGGGGCCACTAGGTAATGAGTAATACACTAATGGATTAGTCAAAAGAGAGATAATTCTAAGTGGGATTGATTAGTTAATAGACAATTAATAGTGGAAGACTACTTTTATGATTAACTATCCACTAAGGCCTAAAAATTCGGAAGAAAAAAAAAGCTGATGGAAAACATTAGAGTGGGATAAAAAGAACACATTCGGCCACACAAGAGAAAGGAAAAAAAAGAGATTGAAAAAAAAATCAGTAGCTGGTATCTGTTAAAGTTTCAACTTAATTTTAGCTTTTAATATTCTAATTTTGCTACTGGAGGTTCGGTTCATTTGTTGAATTATTTTCGAGCGAATTGAGGTTCGTACAAGCTGATTTTGGTCAAGTTTTGGTCTATTCAAGCTGATTTTGATTGGTTTTGTGTTTAACTTGGTGAAAACTTCTTCTGGTTGATTTAATATCATCCCTGGGTTAAAATTTGCGGCTGTGATTTTTTACTTGACCTGTTAGCTTATCAATCTGCTGCTAACCTTCATTTCCTCTCTGTGATTCAATTTTCAGGTACATTTATGATCCCTAATGGCATGAATTTCATTCAATGTATATGACTCTTTGTGAAATCCAAAATGAAACAGCATTTCAACTGTGTAAATTTATCTTGTTTCCTTTACTAGTTCACATATAAATGTAGTTTTGTTTAAATGAATATGTATTGGTGTTTGATAGGGCTAAAATGTATAATTAGTATTATTTTGGACTGTTAAAATTATTTTAATAGTGATTGTTTAGCTATCATTGTTGTTGTTGCTTAAACTTGTAAAAAATTTATTGCTGAATATTACTTTAATCTAGCTACATAGTTTAGTTGGTATTTTATTGTATATAGTTGAATATTGAAGTCGTATGTAAATTTGGAACTTCATTTAGGAACTGTTAATCTTGATATGGTTTAGTTAGTTTAGTTTGTGGATTTAATGTATAGCACTAGGAATATAGTATGAGTCTATGTCTGGGTTCGAATTCCAGTTTTGAAATATAGAATTTGCATAATCCATGTCAGTTTGAATGTGTTTGTTTAAATATTAATTTGCAACATGTTATCATAGATTGAATTTCAGTTTAAACCAAATGATCATGCACCTCTTTATGATTATCAGGAAATTACTTGTATTTTCGATCTTGTAGAACAGGTATGGTGATTGTTAACAAAAATGATATTTTTAAAAGTCACTATTAAATATGCGAGATAGATATAATGAATCAGATAAAATAAGTAAAAGATCGCCTGATTTAATGATATAATTATAAAATTTTCTAGCGTATAAAATGCATTTAAGCATGATCCAATGCTACCTAATAAGCTGAACTGGACAGCCCATTTGGGCCCGCTTTCATTAGATGTAGCCCATAGCTGGGCAGCCCAATGTCAAAACGTAGGCTTAAAAACCTTAATGAATGACTGATGTTCTGCTCATATATTTCGTACACATTTGGGCCTAGGCAATGGCCTGAGATTGGCCAATCTTTAATGTATGCTGGAATACAATTGCTCTTATGGTTTGCTCTCATTCAATAATAAATTCATTAGGAATATAGGGAATTAATTCATTTAGTATAAAATTGGGTTTTGAATTAGGTAGCGGGTTCAAGCTAAAAGGTTTTACCCTTTTGTTTGAATTTGGACTTGAATTCGGGGCTCGAATTTATATTTGTAAATTAATTAATCTTTTAAAGACAAATTAAATAGAAAATTATAGTTTACTTTAGATTGGACCTTTACATAAAAATGCGGTGAGCCTCGCCAAATAAAAATGCAAAAATGATGGGGCCCTCATAAATTTATATATTAAAAATATTTAGAATTCGGGACGTGCCATTTAGCGAATTTTCATGGCCTCCCGCAAAGTTAATAAAGCGTTAGTCACTTTAGGCGCGTTTTTTTTATTTTATAATTTTACCTTCCTAAATACGGGTGTGCATTTCATGCAATCCAAATCTAAATCCGAAAACATTGGATAAGAATGTGTCGAGGATCCGGGTGCATTTCATGTGACATGGTCCGAAAACATGTTCTTAAACGACGCTCACTTTCGTAAAAAATAATTAAAAGCGGTAAATAATATTAACATTGCACTATAGGTTTAGCATGTATTAAATCAGATTTTAGCCAAATGTAGCAGCTGAGCGACCATGCTAGAACCACGGAACTCAGGAGTGTCTAACCCCTTCTCCCGGGTTAACAGAATTCCTTACCCGAATTTCTGGTTCGCGACTGTAATACAGAGTCAAACCCCTTCCTCGATTCGGGATTCAAACCGGTGACTTGGGACACCATAAATCTCTCAAGTGGCGACTCTGAATCTTAAATAAAACGAATCCTGTTTTGATTGTCCTTTAATTGGAAAAACACCCTTTATTACGCCCTTCGCGGGGTGCGGTAAGCGAAAAAGGAGGTGTGACATCAGGTACTTCCTTCTTCTATCCGTTCGAGGACGAATATTTATTTAAGAGGTGGAGAATATGATGACACAAAAAGTTACCACTTGTTTTTAAAGTAAATTCTGTGTTCCAAGGCTTTAAAAAACCTCTGTCAACATCACCTTGATTTGCGAGCGCAGTCCGGGCGTATAGCCGGAAAGTCTATATGTGAAAATCTTTAAAAAATGATAAAATTTGGCTTTAAAATGAATTAAGTTTACTTTGGTCAACATTTGGGTAAATGGACCCGGACCTTGTGATTTGACGGTCCCGTAGGGTCCGTAGGAAAATATCGGACTTGGCCGTATGTCCGGAATCAAATTCCGAGGTCCCAAGCCCGAGAAATGAATTGTTAAAGAAAATTATTTTCTGAAATTATTTATGAGAACTGGAAATGAATATCATTAGAACTTGATGGTATCGGGCCCGTATTTTGGTTCCGCGCACTAGGCACATGTCTTATATTTAATTTAAGATAAGTCTGTGAAATTTGGTAAGAAACGACTTGAAACGACGTGAATCGGATCGTTTTTGATAAAATTGAAAATTTGATGTTCTTAAAAAATTTCATGAATTTGATGCTAACTTCATAGTTGTTGATGTTATTTTAGTGATTCTAATGCGCGAGCGAGTCTGTATGATGCTTTTTGGTTGGTGTGCATGTTTGGTTTGGAGCCCCAAGGGCTCGGGTGAGTTTTGGATAGGCTGCAGAGTGAAATTTTAACTTAGGGAATTGCTGGTATGCTTCAGGCCTACAGGCTTCGCATTTTCGAAGCCTTTCTCGCAAGCTCGCAAATGCGAGCCATGTATCGCAAATGCGAGAGGTGGCCTGGGCGGCCTTCTTCCTAAATGCGAAGTGTTTGTCGCAAATGTGACGCCCGCCTGATTCCCCCTCAGTCGTAAATGCGAGACCTCAGTGGCAAATGCGACACTGCTTTCGCAAATGTGAACATAGCAGAGGTCGGGGTTCACAATTGCGAACTCTGTTCGCAATTCCCGCAACTACAACATGCAAATTTTTATACTTAGCCGAAAACCAACCAATTTTCACATCTTTTCAAAACACAAACTCCCTAGGGCGATTTTCCAAGATTAACTTTTCTTCCAAATCGTCTGTAAGTCAACTTTAACTCGTTTCCTTCAATCATTAACATATTTTAACATGATTTCAACTCACAATCAATGATTTTCATGGGAAAAATTGGGTGTTTTGGGTAGAACCTAGGTTTTTCAAAAATTAGGGATTTCGACCTCGATCTGAGGTCCGATTTCAAAACAAATTATATATTTGGGTTTGTGGGGGAATGAGTAATCAGGTTTTGGTTTGAACCTCGATTTTTGACCTTGTGGGCCCGGGTGAGATTTTTGACTTTTTGGGTAAAACTTTAGGAAACTCATCTTCATGCATTAGAGTTGATTGATTTAGAATTTATTGATGTAATTAAGTATCTTGTGATTAGATACGAGCGGTTTGGTCGTAGAGTCAAGGGGTAAAGCGATAATTGAGACGTGAATTGTGTTCGTGTCATCGAGGTAAGTGTTTGGTCTAACCTTAGCTTGAGGGATTAGGAGTTATTTTGTTGATTTGATTACACGAATAAGTCTGTAGGATATTTTGAGGCTGTGTGTATATTTGATTTGGAACACCGATGGCTCGGGTGAGTTTTAGATAGGCCACGGAGTGTATTTTGGACTTAGAAAATTGCAGATTTTTCAGTTGTGCATAGCAGTACTGCAGGCTTCGCATTTGCAAAGCCTGGCTCGCAAATGCAATACCACAAATGCGAGCGACTTATCGTAATTGAGAAGGAAGCCCAGGCCATCTCCATCTCGCAAATGCGAGGAAACCCATCGCAAATGCGATGCCCCTTTTCCCAACCTGTAGTCGCAAATGTGATGCCCCTCTCGCAATTTCCTACTTGCAAATGCGAGAGTCATTTCGCAATTCCCGATCTAGCAGAGGTTGGGGTTCGCAATTGGGGACCCCTATTCACAATTTCCACATCTGAGACCTACAACTTTTATACTTAGACGAATTTTGACCCATTTTCACATCTCTTTAAAACACAAACTCCCTGGGGCGAATATTCAAGAACAATTCTTCTTCCAAATCGATTGTAAGTTAACTTTAACTCATTTCTTTCAATCATTAACATCTTTTAACATAATTTCAACTCAAAATCAATGATTTTCATAGGGGAAATTGGGTGTTTGGGGTAGAACCTAGGTTTTTCAAAAATTGGGGATTTGGACCTTGATTTGAGGTCCGTTCAAAATAAATTATATATTTGAGTTCGTGGGGGAATGGGTAATCAGGTTTTGGTTGGAACCTCGGGTTTTGACCATGTGGGCCCCGGGGCAATTTTTGACTTTTTAGGTAAAACTTTGGAAAACTCATTTCCATGCATTGGGGTTGATTCATTTAGTGTTTATTGATGTAATTAAGTAACTTATGACTAGATACGAGCAAATTGTTGGTGGAATCAAGGGGTAAAGCTATAATTGAAACCTAAATTATGTTCATGGCATCGAGGTATGTGTTTGGTCTAACCTTAGCTTAAGGGATTAGGAGTAGAGTCCTATTTGCTATGTGATAATTGTTGAGTACGGCGTATAGGTATGGTGACTAATATTTATTCATTAGTGTCAAGCATGCCCGTGAGTCTTATATTGTGGTTATCATGACCTTGTTGTATTATTCATGCTTTTGTGATGATTTTCTATTTGTTGTGAAAAGTTGTGGAGGGGATTGTGACCCTTGAAAATTTAGGAGCGTTGGCTCGAGTTGTATAACGAATTGTGAAAGTATAAGAGGTAATTGAACCCTTTGGAGCATTGGCTCAAGTGGTAAAGTGAGTTGCGAAGTAAAAGAGAAAAAGAGAAAAGAATCACTATATTGCCTCCCTTGCCGGGATATTGTTGTTGTTTTGATATTGTCCCTTGCCGGGACTCGTTGTTGAAATATTGTTCCCTTGCCGGGGTTCTTATTGTAATTTCATTTACTTCTTTGCCCTATTGTTTGTGACTATTGTTTGGGTGGGAGAAGAGAGTTAAAGCACGAAGGGTGATGTCGTGCATTATTTTTGTGGGAAAGAGTGTAAAGCACGAAGGGTGATGCTGTATATGATTGTGAGGAAAGAGTGTAAACCACGAAGGGTGATGCCGTTCCACACAATGTACCATTCCGTGCCGATTATATTGATTATATGGTGAGGAAAGAGAGTAAATGCATAAAGGTGATGTCAGGCATAATTTTTATTACATGATAGCTTTGGTGATGACGAAAGTAAAAGCACGAAGGGTGATGCCGTGCATTTGTTGATTTCTGATTCCTTGTTGACATCCAAGATATATTGTTTCTTTCATTTGCTTGTTGTCTTTTATATGGAAATTGATATCTCCCCAGCAGCATGCTACCCCTCCCATACTTGACTATTTATTTCTGTATTATTCTCCGCTATATATAGTTGAACTGCACAGGTTTATTTGGTAGTCTGGTCCTAGCCTCGTCACTACCTCGCCGAGGTTAGGCTAGACACTTAACAGCACATGGGGTTGGTTATGTTGATACTACATTCTGCACTCTTTTGTGCAGATCCCAGTGCTGCAGACTTTGGACCGTAGATTGAGTGGCTACCTTCAGTCCACGCGGAGATCCGAGGTAGACCTGCAGGCATCCGCAGGCCCTGGCGTCTCCTCTATCACTTATTTCCTGTTTCATCTATTGATTCTGAGACAGTATATCTTTTATTTTCAGACTTGTATTTAGCACTCTTAGATCGTCTGTGACACTGTGACACCAGTTCTGGGTGGTTAAGGCTTAATCGGTTGTAATAACTACATGTTCAGATATCTTATTGCTTTCTTCCGCTTATTCTAAATTTTCTGCTGTTTACACGTTATTACTTTATAATTGTTAAAAAAAATAATTGGATAATGAAGTAATTAGTTTAAAGGATTGGTTTGCCTAGCTCACATTAGTGATCGCCTTTACGACTCCCGAGGGTGGAAAATCCAGATCGTGACAACTCTGGAAAAAAAAACTATATCATTCTCATCCCAGATATTTATTACCAATTTTATCAGTTCTACCTAAATACATAATTGCTTATAAATAAAACTAATTTCAACAACAAAAAATACCCTCAGATATTAATGTTTATATCAGCTAACTCATATGGGCTACGATTTTAACTCCTCTGGATAAGGACTAATTAAGCGTTAATACTTATCTAAGGTTACATTGGAATTCTTGACTTCTTAATATTGTATGACCAAATACTTAATACGTTCGTTTTCCCATATATCAGCTAGTCATTGACAATGTCCATTTGAAAAAATAGACTACTCCTGCTATTATAATGTTTCTTCTCATTGTTGAAATGTTTCTTCTGATTGAAAGTTTCTTCTTGTTTCAATCGGCCAATTACGTTGAGGTCTTAATAAAAAGTCAAAATCCATTGTGTAATTCTACAAATGATCGCTAAAAAAGTTGGAAAAATAAAAAGTTCAAATTCCAAACAATTTACAGATTTCTTTTTGGGAACGGGGTTTGTCTAAGTCCTGTTGGGTCTGAATAACAACGCAGGAATAGGCACTAAAATCCTCATTATAAACGTAGATTACGATATGAATTTTGTAAAAATTGCACTGGACGCCCTATTTGGACACCCCTTTTTAACCTGTAGCCACTTTGTCTTTATGTTTGCACTCGTACCCACTTTTTAAAAATTTTCGGCCTCCCTTTCTCCTCCCCTTCTCCTCTTCTTCTTCATCTTCTTCTTCTGTTGTCGGTGCTGCTAAAGCAACTGTACAATTGAATTTCAAATATTCCATTATTTCATTAATGATTTAATCTGGAGGTCACTGCTTAGTCCCCTACGACACATTGTTTTTGATACTAAAAGGCAACGACACTAATATTAACTAGTAGCAGTTAAAAAAAGTCAGGATGTTGAACATCTTGTCATAGTTCACAGAAGATTTAATATAAGTCGGGATTTTTGACTGAGGGCGACTCAATTAATGAGACTGTTAGCATTTGTGGGAAAAAATTGTACAGTTCTAAGGCTGAAGTTTTCAAGTTACAACATAGAAACTTCAACTCTAGTTACAACATAGAAACTTTAGCTCTAGAGCTGAAGTTTTTATTTTATAGCTAGCAAACTTATATTTGTCTTTGAATATAACTGGAAAAAATATAAGGAGTAATAATTATGCATAAAAAGTAAGTTAGAATTAGTTAAAATTATATTTGTCTCAATTAACGAATAATAGACAAACTTATTTTAAGCTATTAATACGTGCTCTGATTGTAAAATATGGCTACTTGCACCGGAGTCAAGGTACCATTGATTTTTCTCTACACTTTCTTCTCCTTTGCAAGCAAGAAGTAGAGTGCCATCTCCATCTTCATTTTTGCTCTCCACAAAATTATTTTTCTCTTCCACATTACTTTTGCATTCCCAGGTAAAATGACCAAATTTATGACAAGTATAACATTCAATATTAGACTTATCATACCTTCCTTGACTTTGCCTCCATCTTCTATCTCTTCCACGGCCTCTTCCTTGGTTATAGTCTTGGCTTTTGTTCTCTTTGCTAGGTGGTTGACTACCACCTCTTCCTCTTCCACCACGGCCTTGTCCACGTCCACGACCTCTTTGTTGCGAGCCACGCTTTTCATCTTTCTCCTTGAAAGAAAGTTTTGCTTGCAACACTTGTTCAACCGATTCTTCTTTCGGTTTCTTTAACTTTTCTTCATGAGCTTGCAAAGAAGCCGTGAGTTCTTCAATGGTCATGGTGTCCAAGTCTTTGG